>JAHZSR010000214.1:0-27825 GCA_025782845.1 Boletus coccyginus
AGTAGTTGAATTGCTTCACCTTTGCCTGTCCTGCACCGTTATCGGTCTTCGCTGAGACCCACTACAGATCCTCTTCCATGCTGTAACAACCCAGCTCTGCCGCGGGTCACTTGAGGGGATCACCCTGGTGAACCGTCACGGTTCGACATACATCTCGCGCCCACCACCTCCACCGAGCAGTGGTTCAAGCAGTGCGTTTTATGGACGAGGTGAGCGGAAGCAACATGAGAGGAGGAGCGGCGAGAAACGGAGAAGGAACGTGGATGGGCGTGGAGAGTACGAAATGGGGTATGGACCGTATGGTAGGGATGAACGCGGATGGGTCCTAGTCCAGGGTTAGTGACTAGGGTCGGGTATCGGTGCGGGAGACGGGTGCTGTGGGAAAGAGGAGTGACGTCTGCGCCTCCAAGTGGAAGTCGGGTGATATCTCCTTGCGGACAGTCATTGGATGCACTGTATTTCGTTTTTGCACAATCATCAAAGGGTGATTGTGGGCGTGTGAATCCATTGAGACACGTACCAGGCGCCAGTGTCGTACCGGGGATAAACGTTAACGACCACCATCCCCCACTCCATCGATCTGATATCTAGCCGGGTATGTCTTCCGGCGTACCCCAGAGGTCAAAGAATGGTGAGCACAACTTGAAGGTGGGTTGAAAGAACGATGCTGATGAGGACACAAGAGTCAAGCAAAAACGATCCCTTTTCCAGTATCGTTCACCGAGAGGAAGCAAAACCGATCATAATCGACGCTCGAGATGACATATATTCCGTCGCATTCCTCGTTGATGGGAAGCACATCGTGAGCGGTGGCGACGAATGGAAGCTTCGGCGCTGGCGCATTGAGGATAGCAAGGAAGTGGGCACGCCGATGGATGCGTGGAGTACTGTTGTCAGCGTTAATGCAGTGTCACGAGATGGAAGGCTGATTGTCGGTGGGACGATAAGGGGCTCGGTGACGGTGTGGAATGCGGAGAGTCACTCGAAAGTGACCGAGTTCAAAGCACACCACGATTGCGTGCGTGCAGTCGACGTCGTGACGAGAATCGCGACCGGATCGGGTGACTCGACTGTTTGCGTCTGGTCGCTGTCGACTGGCGAAAAACTGCTCGGCCCCTTGAAACACAACCACCGGTCAAGTTTTCACCCGACGGACGCCTCATCGCCACTGCCACTGTAACATGTAATCAGGACTTCGTTCGGGTCTACGACAGTCAGAATGGCAGCCTCCTCGTCGAGTTCCCAGTCAGAGTCAACTCGGCGTTGAACCAGTCCTTCGTTTGGGCCAGCGATAGCAAGCAGTTCTTTGCCTTATCACTGGACGGCAACATTTCCCGTGTCGACGTGTCCGCCAAGACCTATTTACCTAGCAGCCCACCGTCTCATATCTGCCACCCTCCCGCGTGCCTCCCCCGTGGTCTGTCAAGTACACTTTTGCACCGTTGCACACCGCCACCGCCAAAGCGTTTGGTAGGAAGCACCTCTCTTGCGTCCCTCTCCGTATATGTCCCCCTCTCTTTTTTTGTTCGCTGGCACCAAAGGCGCAAAGACGGACGGTCAACGTTGACGATTTCCCCCCCTGCGCTCACAGACCGTAATCACATTAATCAAAACTTCTCTCTCCCTCTCCGATCCCATCCACCTCACTATCACCATCTTTGAAGATGGCACGGTCAACCCTACGCCCGTCCTCGTCGACGATGGCCTGTGGAAAGAGCTTGCGCCGTACGTACACATGCTCCACGTGAAGATGACATTGACCAGCGTCCCTTGACTGCCTTCTCTACCCTTTCTACCCTGTCTGGGGTTGTCACTAGTGTCGCGCACAACAACGCCTCGGCCTTGGCGGCCATGAGCATCAGAAGCAGGGGGGTCAGGACTAAACTCGAACGCGTCGACGTCTGTCCCTTCACAAAATCCAATCGACACCTGGCTTTATAGTCGAGGAGCAACTGAAGCTCGATGAGTATGGAAATGTTTGGATTGCCAACCGGTTTGTTATGTCCTTTTCTCTTGGGTTTATACATGTACCGACCATCACTTTACTAGAACGAGTTACGTCATGATCGTTGGACGTAGCACCGGACGGACCCAAGTGTACGGTGAAGCTCTTGACGAACCCTTGCGGCAACAATTGGCGTGGGTCTCGTTATACTGTGTTCTCTTCGTTCTTTGGCTCATTGGCACTTGCAAAGATGACCTCCAATGTATGTTATTGTACTATGATCCCCCAAGTATATATTGTGCTCTAGGGCTTTCCTCACGCACTCTTAGCAGAAAACACTCGATACACTCGCGAAGAGGTGGAATCCGTCGTCAAAGGGGAGGGGTTGGTCGGTAACCTCCGTGGTGAATATGCGGAAGATCTACCACAGCTTTTTGAAGGAATGCCAACATTTGGTCGGAATTGGTGCTAGTAAGTGATTTCATGCCCAGATGAGTAGTCCTGCTAACACCGTCACGGGGTTAGTGAGCTTGAGGCGGATGGCCTTCACGGCCTTCACATTCTCCGATGGGACGTTCATACCCAAGGGAACAACAGCCGCGCCCTCTCGGCGTCTGCACCTTGATAACGGACGCTACGACAGTGCGCACGTCCTTTTCACTTCTCTAGCGTGCGTAACGAGGAGGGTGGGGATTCCAAACACCAGTTCGCTTCGACTAGCATAGAATCTTGCCATTCGGGCATGGTAAACACACCTGGTATGAACCCCCCTTGACCCTTCTACAGTCGTCAAACGTGACTTGACAGTATGTATATGTATATTCATGTTCTGCCACCAACAATCACTTCGTCGTAGGGTTTGGCAGTGATTCCCCGAGCTACTTTCAGATGTTGCTCGTTCGCTCCTACAACCTCAGTCACCGTTGCGCAGACCTCCACAATAGTCCTGTCACGTCGCTGGTGGAAAATTTTCGCAGCATGAGACCATCTCACACAGACTGCCAAGTTCGTTGACGAATATCTCTGCGTTTGTACACAGAACTCAACGATAGTACAGCCGTCCGCGGCCTGCAGAGGAAGGTTGTTGTTCCCCGCATTCATCTAAAATGCTCAAGTTGCGTTCAACTCAAAAGGAAAGACACGTGGACAAGAGTACCTAGACAGATCCCCAATGCACGTTTTAAAAATATCAGCATCCTCTGTCGTTGAGCGCTGAATACAAGTTTCGGCAGTTGACCTAAATTCTTCCTTAAACCTAGCACGTATCGCCCTGATCACCTGCGTCCCCCTCCTCATCGGACACCGCCCCAGGGCAACATGTGCGAGTGCTATCGCAGACAAGGTTGGATTTTTTCCGGAGAGGGGCTGCGACAACACGCTAAACCCTTTCCATGCAGCGCGTAATGGGAACAGGACAACCATCGAAGACCGGGTTCATGCCTCCGTAGCGCTCACTCGTTTTATTGGTGCGTGTGGACTCTTCGAGGGATGTGAATATTGCGCCGATTTTCTGCAGTAGCCCTGTCCCGTCGCTCGTGTAAAATTTCGTGCCACGGAACCACGCTGTACGGGTTTCCAAGAAGTTCGTTGATGGCTATCCCTACATTTGCACACAGAACTAGGGAAGACGAGGCACATTCGTAGGTCAAATAAATATCCGAGTCACCGTTCAAAGTATCACCACCTTTCTCCCGTTTCTACATCACCCCCACTCAAACCTGATGTGTACCGCCTCCCAACACCTCAAGTCGAATCGCTTCTGCACCACACACGTCACCACTCTTCACGACCTGATGTGTACTATTCCTCAACTCCTCCATTCGAATTGCCTCCACATCTCCCTCCTGACCCTGCCCTCGCTCCGTCACGACCTCCGCAAATGAAATGCTGGCAGTGGGTTGCGAAAATATGCCAAATCCAGTGTCGACCCCCTGCCAGCAAGCATGGAGGTTATGGTCATACAGCTCTCGTACGCTGATGATGAACCGGGGCATCATGGGGAATAATGCTGCATAGCAAAGCAAGTACAGGAAGAGGTGCCAAGTATTACTGAGTCCGAGGTCGTTTTGGGAGAGATAGGTAGTGATGGTGGTGAGTGTATACCTGGAAAAACAGTGGGAAAACATCCAAATGGTTAGTTATTGTGCAGATACTCAAGGATAAGATAGGCAGGAGAATTTTCGGCGAAGAGGGGATTGAAAGTGCAGGAAAGGGGGAGACATACACAAAGAAATAAAAAAATCCTTCCCTCAACAGTAGTTGCATGTACTTGTTAGGCTGCCACTGCTTGGTTGCTCTGTACATCTGGACTGACTGCTTTAAGGTTTTGAAAAGAGCAAGATTGAAGAGTGCAACCCCCAAAGTCACTCCTGGGATTGTAGTATACAAGTACAGTGTGGATGGGCCATTGAATGAAGCACTGCAAACAGAGAAGTCAAGAACTTGCACAACTGTGACTAGAGGAAAGGGTGGTAAGAGATGAAGGATCATGTATGTGAGATTCTGATTAGGTGTGCAGTTTACCTTGAGACATACCTGAGAGGTAGGTATTGGGATCATTGTAGATCCCCACAAAAACAAAGGAAAAAATAACTGTTGGCACATAAATGAATAGAAGAACCCAAAGAATCCATTTAGATTGATTCCACATGGCATATACCCGCAGGATCATCACCACTGATTTGAAAGCATGATCAAAGAACATGGAATTAGGGATTATGATTACTCACAATCAGCAGCAGAAAGGAATATTGGAAATGTCCAGTCAGATAACAGATATGTTGCAGTACCTTCAGAGTATCCATTCAGTATACTGATATTATCAAGAGTAGGAAATCAGCATGCTTACACCTATAGAACTGTCATGAATACAACTGACAACCAGAATTTGTATACATACACCTACCAATGGTCAATCATTATTGACACAAACAATCATGCAGTATGAAAACTCACTCTTACAGGACCAGGAATAAAGGTACTACCCCCTGAAAATGAGTCTGATTGGCTTGATTAGCCTCCAAATTTAACTCTGAACATACAGAAGCAAAAAATACTTGAGCATGGATTCATTGAATCATTGTTAGCTTTATCAACATGCAATACAGCAGTGATCAACCTACATAATACTAAAAAGTCCAAAATAGCGGACCTACAGAATTGTCAGCTGAGATCATGCAAGGTGAGCCTCTATACATACCAGGACAAACAATGTGGAGACCCAGGTCCAGGACTTGTGCTATAGGACTATAATGGACTTTGACTTTGCTTGACAATTGTTGCTTCCTTACCCAAATGTAGTGTACCTTTAAATGTTGTCAATCAATCAATAGTGTAAGGTGTGAAGAGCAAAAAACACATACCTCACTTGAAAAGGTGAGGACTAGTGGTTGGTTGCAATGGTTAGTGAGAGGCTGTGCAGAAAGCATCACTCACCATAATCATACAGGACAGTAGTGAGAAGAGCAACTATGTTCAAGCTGATCTATAAGATTAATCATACCAAAGACATGAACTACATACAACATGCATAGTTATTCATCTGTTGTGCCTCCAAAGCAGACTGTAAGTCAGAAGACATGCTGGCTACACTGGAACTTGAAGAGGTAGACAGTAATGTTTGACTGTTCAATGGACAAATATTGAGAGTCAGGGCAAGCAAGGTAAGGAGTGATACAAGTCACAGTTCAAACTTAGGGCTCCCTCAGGATTATATATTCAGCGCGGCAAATTAACTACCTGCTTCGCGATCCATTTGGAAGGGAGAATGATGTATGGTCTTCCCATATTCGGCAGTCGTGCGACACAGCATGGAGGTGTAGCATGGCGGAAGGCAATGCAGAAGCATCTTTGATGGCGCGCAGAGAACAAAGTTGTTGCGTACAAGACATCGTGATGGGATGGAAGTTTGCGTGCAAGGTCGCCCATCAGCTTCTCCAAACGAAGCCGCAATGTTGCCAATATCGGTATGGATTTAGACGCTTGTCCTCGATTTGGGGGTCGCCACCACTTTCGCTTCCCCCACAGAGTGACCTGCCCACAATAACTCCTGCTCTCCCAACTCGGCACCTCCGACAACAAGCTCGTGTCCGGTCTTGGCCATTCTTTGCCCTCCCGCGTGCCTCGCCCATGTTTGTCAAGTCCTCTGCGCTGCATCCCCACGAAGGCGTTTCGTAGCAGGGACCACCTCTCCTGCGTTCCTCTTCGCGTATGTCCATCACCCTCTCACCCTTTCTTTCGCTTGGCACCAAAGACGGACAATGAACGTTGACAATCTTGCCCCGCCCTCCATAGGCCGCGATCACACTGATCAAAGTACCCCTCCCTCTAACCCATCCACGTCACCACCACCCTCTTTCCGCGACGAAGACTCATGGAAAGAGCTCGTGCCATACGTACACACGCTCCACGTCAAAGACGATGTCCCCGACCGCGTGCCCTACTCTATGCCCTCTCTGGGACCGTCGTCAGGGTTGCAAACAGCAACGACTCGGGCAATTTTTGCCACGAGCATCAGCAGCAGGGGGCCAGGGCTTAACTGAACCCATCGACGTTCGTCCCTTCACAGAATACAATCCCCATAAAACACCATCAGCCTTGTTTTACAGTTCATGATCGATGTTCCGGGAGCCATGAAACGTGCGATGAGGCACCTGGCTCTTGTAGTCGAGGAGCGACTGGAGTTCCGTGAGTATGGAAATGTCTGGATTGCCGACCGATTTGTTATGTCCTTTTTTCTTGGGTTTATACAGTACCGATCATCGCTTTACTTGAATGAGTTACCCTTGGCGTAACACCTGACAGGCCCGAGTGTATCGTGAAGTTCTTGACGAGCCGTGCGTCAACAATTGGCGCGGGTCTCGCTATACTGTGTTCTCTTCGTTCCTTGGCTCATTGGCGCGTGAGATAGATGGTCCCCAACGTATGTTATTATTCCCCAACTATATGTCGTGCTCTAGAGCTTTCCTCACGCACTTTTCTTCTTAGCAGAAAACCCTTGATACATTCAACCCCATCGTGAAGAGGTGAAATCCGTCGTCAAAAAGGAGGGGCGGTCGGGGGCCTCCGTGGTGAATATGCGCGAGATAAACGACGGGCTTTTGAAGGAAAGCCAACATTTGGTCAGAATTAGTGCTAGTGAGTGATCTCATACTCAGATGAGTAGTCCTGCTAACACCGTCGCGAGGTTAGTGAGCTTGAGGCGGATGGCCTTCACGGCCTTCACGTTCTTCGACGGGACTTTAAACCCAAGGGAACAACAGTTGCCGTGCCTTCTTGGCTCTGCACCGACACAACGAACGCTACGACAACGCGCACACCTTCGATCTTGTCCGCTCCTCTAACGCGCGTGACGAGGAGGGTGAGGGTTCCAAACACCAGCTCGTTCGACTAGCATGGGATACTTGCCATATGGGCATGGTAAACACGCTTGGTACGAACCCCCCTTTACCCTTCTGCGGTGAGGAGCAGGGGCTCCATCACATAGTATTTCTACCATCCGTTTGTTGCTTTACGGCGCTCCTCCATTCAAGTTCATCATTTACTGGAGGATAGGCCGTGATCAGCAATACCCCATGGGCCGCACTCAATCCTAGGTACTTACAGGTGCGTTAGTATATTCTGCCTGGGAAAATGTACTCAATGCCAGTCAATTATTTATGCTGACCCGAAGATCACGAAATTGTTTCCGCGGAGTACCTGTACGAAAGTCGGAGAACTTTGACAAATGGCGGAAATCAGCATCATCACCTAGCCAACCAAATGGAACCCACCCTATTTATAGTTGCCTTGTGCTAGTGGCGGTAGAGGAGCTGTGGAAGTGATGCCAAGAACACCATTACCTCTACCAGCGGGGACCTGAACGTGTGATCGTCAAGAATCCCGTCGCGGTGTGAGCGGGCTAATATTGAAGCTATAAATATATGGAGGTTTGCGCACCTCCGAGTCCCGGTTCAGCCCAAGATGCTGAAACCAGGATAGAGTGAGCTAGTCCGACCGAATTCGCAATGCTTCAGTCATGCTTGGTCCCTGCGCTTCCCTACTTCCCGCACGTTCGCCCGCTAAACGTCTACCTCATCGGGTCATCAGATCCTTGAGCGGGATTCTTGCGTCCGTCTCTCTCAGTCCCTTCTTTTTTTCTAGCACAGAGGAAGGGACATGCCAATCATATCCTGTATCTCCTTCTCGGATCATTGTATTACCCTGCAAATGAAGCGAGAAATCGAACGCCTGAGACTGAAACCCTCCTCCGACATCCCCCCCACCCCCGATTGGGACTGGGATGGTGTCTCCGTTGACGGGCCTGCGAATAAATGATGGGGTCTAAAAGATGATTGTGGGCGTGTGAACTGATTCGACAATGAGACACAAGCCTGGGCGCCAATGGTGTACCGGTAACGACCACCTAACAAGCACCATCCCTCACTCCGTCAATCGGATACCTAACCGGGTATATCTTCCAACGTACGCCAGGGGTCAAATAATGGTGAACACAGGGCAGGTTGAAAGAACGATGCTGATAAGAACACAAGAGTAGAGGGAAACCAGTTCTTCTGCCAGTATCGTTCACCGACAGGAAGAAAAACCGGTTGTAATCGGTGTTCTGTGTGACGTATGTTCCGTTGCGGTCCTCGTTGATGGGGAGCACGTCGTGAGCGGGGACAAAGGAGGGAAGATTTGATGTTGGCGCATAGAAGATGGCAAGGAGGTGGGGACGGCAATGAATGCAGGGAGTCTAGTTCTCAACATTGCAGTGTCATGGGATGGAAAACGGATTGTCAGTGGGGCGGGAGGGGGCCGGGTGATGGTATGGAATGCTGAGACTCACTCAAAGGTGATCGGGTTCAAGGCGCACGGCAATTACGTGCGTGCAGTCGACGTCTCACTGGACGCGACGAAAATCGCGATTGAATTGAAAGACAACACACGCTAGCCTGTTCAGATCAAGACGGCACCACTGGCGCCAGTGTCGTACTGGGGATAAACGTTAACGACCACCATCCCCGACTCCGTCGATCTGATATTTAGCCGGGTATGTCTTCCGGCGTACCCCAGAGGTCAAAGAATGGTGAGCACAACTTGAAGGTGGGTTGAAAGAATGATGCTGATGAGAACACAAGAGCCGAGCGAAAATAATCCCTTCTACAGTAACATTCACCGAAAGGAAGCAAAACCAATCATAATCGACGCTCGAGATGACATATATTCCTGAGCAGTGGGGACGAATGGAAGCTTTGGTGCTGGCGCATTGAGGATGGCAGGGAGGTGGGAACGCCGATGGATGCGTGGAGTACTGTTGTTAGCATTGCAGTGTCACGAGGTGGAAAACTGATCTTAGGACATTAAGGGGCTTGGTGACGGTGTGGAATGCGGAGTCACTCGAAAGTGACCGAGTTCAAAGCACACCACAATTGCGTGCGTGTAGTCGACCAGATCGGGTATTGCGTCTTCGCTGTCGACTGGCGAAAAACTGCTCGGCCCCTTAAAACACAACCACTTCGGTCAAGTTTTCATCCGTAACATGTAATCAGGACTCCGTTCGGGTCTACGACAGTCAGAATGGCAGCCTCCTCGTCGAGTTCCCAGTCAGAGTCAATTTGGCGTTGAATCAGTCCTTCGTTTGGGCCAGCGATAGCAAGCGGTTCTTTGCCTTATCACTGGACGGCAACATTTCCCGTGTCGACGTGTCCGCCAAAATCACGCTCTTAAGTGAAATGGCCTGTTCACAGCATCCACTATCCCACATCCATCGCTTTGGCAAGCAACGGCACATTCATCGCAGCCTCTACTGGTCCTTCGGTGTCATTTTGGGACACATTGAGCGCAGAGCAAATTGGGACTATTGTCAAGTACACTAATGGCATCCGGACCATGGCTATGTCATCAAACTACGACCTCGTAACCAGCGGAGACAAGAAAATCACCCTCCGGGCATTCTGTGACACACTTCCCTCTCACTACTTGGACAATGTGAGTGTACTGCACAAGAAACATTGCAACCGCAAATCACTCTATTTGCCGTTGCAGACCCCACATGCTGGAAGTCCAGCACACAGAGGTTGAAAAAGTTGGCGACAGTCCAAGTACGTTCAATTGCATTCTGGCCCCGGTTTCTGACATTCGTGTCTATCAGATGAGAGAACAGCGAATCTCGAGCAAACCGTCCAAGAACTGCATAACAAACCCCGATGAATCCCAATGAACCTGTCGGGAGAGGGATAACTTTGTACAGCCCCTACGCCTAAAGAGGAGAACCCGAGTATGTCCCCCGCTACCCCGACGCATATTTATTTGATTCATGTCTCTCAGATAGCAAAGTCGCGCGTCTTGAACAAACCAACCAAGAACTCCACGACAAGTCTCTTCGTGCCGATCCTCCCACAGGCCCATCAGGAAAGCGTCAGAATAACATACTCGTTCCACGACACTTTTGGGAGGCTCTCATTGGCCAAACAGACTGTAAGCGACTCCAAAAAGGGCTAAGCGGTCTAGCCGAGCTCATTGAGCACTCATTGAGCACTTAGGAATGGCCAATTGGCACGCGACAACAGCTCAATGGCATTTCGCATCCAACTGGCCAACGCTCAATGCAGAGCCGATGGTTTTGACCATGCACTCAAGCAGATGTATCAATGCGAAACCCTCTACATCCAAAGCCGCATGCAGGGTCCTGCGGAATGTCTTCTCGAGTTCGCGGATGCCATGCATGGGGATGTGAGAGCCAACGAGTTCATTATCGACTCGTTTACTAGTGAGTTTCGGCGTCGTACATTAGGGTAGAGTATCTTATCGCTATCATCAGAGTTTACGCACAGATGCATCACGGCGCTGGAGAGAGTCGGAGACGAGGCATCGAACGCCAATAAGCGCGACGAAGCAATTGCAGCTTACTCTACTGCGTTGTCACTCGGCCCCACAATCCCGAACGCTATAATATTCAAATGGGCGAATATGATCCTGGAATGTGAGTCAGCGCTTGAAGCATCGAGTGCTGCAACCAAGGTATTCTTTCCGTGATGGTTCGAGGATGGATAGTGACTCTCATTCGGTTCGGTTTAAAGTTTCGAGCTTCGTCGTCTACCGCGTCATTTGCGACATTCCAGAACAAAATGGTTGCCTCACGGAGGCTGTCGAGTGTTTCCAACAAATGCAAAACAAGTTCCCAGAGGACACGGGTGCGCACGATGTGCGAGCAAAATGGGAGCTCGGTGGGTGGTTGCAGCCACAAACACACATCACCCTCGGTGTACCTGACATTGAGCATCGGACTTTAAAGCATGTTGTATGAAGGCATTAGAACAGAACGGAGATGTCGCCATGGACTCTGCGTCATACGAAGACGCCATTGCCCACTACTCTGCAGCACTGAGCCTCGATTATTTATCGGCAGTCCTGTTGACCAAGCAAAGCAAAGCACGAGCTGGAATTAGATCATGGGATGATTCGTTACAGGATGCCAATGTGGTACGTGTATCCCATTTTACATGGGAGCAAATAATCAATGCGACCCCAGGCAATCAAACTCAATCCATCATCTCCATTTGGCTACGAAAGCAAGTATGCGGCACTCCTTGGCGCTCACCGCTATACTAAAGCAACCGACGCACATCACAATATGCACTTAATGCTTGAACAATCTACTGATCCTGTTACTTGGGGTAATTATTTTCCGATCTTACACGAAAGTGTTGTCTGAGTATCCTGCCCCTCGCAAAATTGTGTAAAAACTACGTGACCGCATCGCAGACCAAGGCAGCTATTCGCAGCACTGTCGAGCAGGCTCAGCGGGATGCTTCGCTGGTTGTCATTAACACAAAGACCGGCCGTCTTTGTGACCAGCACGAGCGTATGGATGAATTCGAAGCGGATCCAAAATTCGTAGAACTCGTTGCGTCTATCACGACAAGACTCGACCATTCCGGGGCCATCTTTGTCACCGGTGGAAGCGGTGTGACGTTCGCGCTATCCGCAATCCAGGATCTTATACGGTCTGACAATTCAAGCAATGTCACAGACATAGACATCATCTGGTGCATCGCCAACCCTGGTCTGATCATGTTCCTTCCTTTGCAACATGGCACTCATCGCGCCTTTCAGCTCCTTTAACCCCCACCATCTCTCTTTTAAGGCAGAATCTGTCGTCGAAAGGGAGGGATGGTCCAAGGCCCCCTTGGGGAAGATGCGCAAGACCGACATCCTTTTGAAGGAAAGCAGAGGTTTGGTTGGAAGTGGTGCTAGTGAGTCGTCTCGTGCCATAGCGGAAGGCGATCCTGCTAATGCCATCATGGGGTTAGTGAGCCTGAGGCGGATGGCCATGAAGTACTTCACGTTCCTCAGACGGGACGTTCATACCCAAGGGAATATCGGTCATCATGACTTCTCGGCGTCTGCACCTTGACAACGAACACTCGACAACGCACACATCTTCGACCCACTCCGATTATCTAACATGCCTGACGAGGGCGAGGGTACCAATCACCAGTTTGTTTCGACTAGTATGTAGAGCATGGTAAACACGCCCAGTATGAACACCCGCAACCCCTCTCTACGGTTGCATGAATCATCTGACATGTATTTGTATTAGCCCTGAACCATTCTTTGCCGCTGGCGAGCTCAAACCCATGTCGTAATATCACACGTGTTAGACTGGAAGACAACAAGGCCCAGGTAAAGGAATTGTGCACCGGCCTTCGTATGTCTCTCGACCCCGCGGCAAAGACCATGTTCAAACGGAGGGTCGGCTGCCAACGATGCAAGAGTGTTCCACGCATGTTTTTCTGCGCAATTTGCCTTGTTTGGAGGCTGATCTGTGGTAAAGAGCACACCAAGCTGCGTCAAACGGTTGTTGCTCAAGAATTACCAATCTCACCTGGTGCTAAATGTAATACGCTAGGCCATCTAAAAGACATTACGGTCTATACCATTCATCAACCATGATGGGCGAAAAGGGTACATTGTCATTGTCGGGTGCCTCGCTACTGCTCCAGAACTGGGTTTCTGTCTAGATGATCCCTTCCTTCATCCCACTCTGTTCGATGCTCTCATTGAGGACGCCATCCTCACTAAGGGACTCAAACGTGACCGCCGCCACCAACCACTTTGTCATTGGGTTTGGCAGTGGTACCATGAGCTTCTACTTTCAGACGTCGCTCGTCCACGCTTATAACCACAATCACCGAAGGCATGAGTTTGCCGAGCAACCCGGAAATCATGGAGCAGATCCCGGTTAGCGAGCACCAAACAATTTGCAGGGACCACATGGACTGTGGATAGTAGACTGGCAACGATAGTACGGCTGTCCACAGAGGCGAGTTGCTGTTCCTTTCATTCTTTGTAATCACTCAAGTTACGTTCAACTCAGAAGGCAAGACACAGACAAGAGTCCCTAGACAAGATACTCAGCGCACGTTCTGAAAGCATCCGCATCCTCTCTCAGTGAGCGCTGAACACTAGTTTTGGCAGTCGACCTACATCTTTCCTTAAACCGCGCGCGTACCGCTCAACTCTTCGTGCCTAATCACCCGTGTCGCCCTCCACAATGATATCCCGCCCCAGCGAAACCTGGAATGCAACCGCAGATAAGGTTGCATTTTAACTGGAGATGGTCTGCGACGACACACCAGAAACAAAAACCTTGCCATGCCACCGCGTAATGGACATTGTAGTCACCGAATGTGCGAGTTCGTGCCTCCGTGGGGCTAGACTGCGGGTGTATCGTGTATGCTGCAGCGGCCCCGAGGAATGACTTCTTTCCCACAATAGCCCTGTCACGCCACGCGTGGAAATTTTTTGCATGGAACTATACCGCACGAACTGCAAGTTCGCAAAAGACGATCTCTATGTTTGTACACAGAACGAGGCATGTGCATAGGTAAAGTAGATGTCCCAGTTGCCGTTCAGCTTACCACCTCGCTTCCCCAGTTCCTACACAAGGGCCCCGCTCAAACTTGATGCCTACCATCTCCCAATGCCTCAAAGGGAATCCCCCCCCCGAGTTGCCCGCGTCACCACCCTCCACGACCTGATGCGTACGGGCTCTGAGCCAACCCGTCCAGTCGAATCGCCTCTTCGTCTCCCTCCTTCCCCTCAGGGTGTCCCTGCCACGTTACGATATCCGCAAACACAACAGTAGACATCGCCACATTCCCACTGGCAATGGGGTGCGACAACACACCGAATCCGGAGTCAAGCCCCTGCCATCGAGCACGGAGGTCGTGTTCGTACAGCTCTCGCACGCTGATGATGAACCGGGGCATTATGGGGCATATAGCTACATAGCAAAGCAAGGTCAGGACTGACTGTCCTGTATTGCTTATTGTGATGTTTTGGAGGAGAACCATGGTGATGAAGTAGAAGCTATTCCTGGAAATACAGGGGAAAAACATTCAAGCAATTAGTAAGTTTTTGTGCAGGTGCTCAAGGATAAGACAGGCAGAAGAATTCAGTGGAATTGAAAGTGCAGGAAAAGGGGAGACATACGCAAGGAAATAAAGAATTCCTTCCCTCATCAGTAGCTGCATGTACTTGTTAGGCTGCCACTGCTTGGTTGCTCCATACATCTGAACTGACTGTTTCAGGGTTGGGATGAAAGCAAGAATTAAGAGTGAGACAGCAAGAATCACTCTTGGGATTGCAATATAGAAGTACTTGGTGGATGGACCACTGCTGACTGAACTGCAAACAGACAAATCAAGGACATGAACAATTGTAACTGGAAGAAAGGGAGATGCAGAGCCATCTATATGAGATTCCAATCAAGTTTGCAGTTGACCTAGAGACATACCTGAGACATAGGTACTGGGATTGTCATAGATCCCTAGAACAACTATGGAAGCAATAACCCCTGGCAAATAAATAGATAAAAGAACCCAAAGAACCCATATGGATCGATTCCACATGGCATATACCCGCAGGATCATCACTACTGTAATTTGAGGGCATGATTAGGGAACATAGAGTTGGGGACTATGGTAACTCACAATCTGCAACAAAAACAAATATCTGGAATGCCCAGATAGACATCAGATAAGCTGCTGTACCTTCAAAATATCCATGAATCATATTTATACAATAAAGGGCAGGAAATCAGCATGCTTACATCTACAAAACTGTTATCAATGCAGGTGATAATCAGAATTTTGATACATACATCTACCAATGGTTAATAATTGTTAGCACAGAAGATGCAATATAGAAACTGACTCTTTCAGGACCAGGTACAAAAGCACTTCCCACTATCAATGTATCTGGTTAGCTTGATTAATCTCCAAATTTAACTCTAAACACACAATGGCCAATACTTGAGCATGGATTTATCAAATCATTGTTAGCTTTATAATTATGCATTACAGCAAGATATGTACTAGTAAACCTACCTGAAGCCAAGAAGTCCAATATAGCGGACCTACAAAAGTGTCAACTCAGAACACATGTAATGTGTGCCTACATATACTTACCAGAATAAACAATGTGGAGATCCAGGTCCAGGGTCTTTGCTGCAGTACTGTAAGGAACTTGGACCTTGCTTGAGAATTGTTGATTCCTTACCCAAATATTGTATATCTTTAAATGTTGTCAACCAACCAATAGTGTAAGATGAGGAAAATGACATACCTCTCTTGAAAGGGTGAGGACTAGTGGTTAGTTCCAATGGTTAGTTGAATTTGAGGTGGCCATGCACAAAACATTCACCATGATCATACAGGACAGCAGTGGCAATAGCACCTATGGTCAACCTCATCTATAAGATTGATCATTCAAAAGGCATGAACACATACAGGCTATACAGTCATTTATCTGGAGAACCTCCAAAGTAGACTGTAGGTCAGAAGACATGCTGGGTACACCAGAAAAGATAAGCAGCAATGTTGGACTATTCAATGGACGAATATTGAGAGTCTGGATGAGCGGGGTTGGGAGTGGTACAGATCACAGTTCAGATTCCCCTTTGTATCTTCGAATGCGGGGAGGCGTAATGTGGCAGAAGGCAATGAGCGCACGCACAGGGAACAAAGTTGCTGGGCAACAGCCCGGTAACCAAGGTGATAGATATCAGTGGAGCATCCTTGGCAACAACCTAGAACGTCCCATCACTTTCAGCCGCATGTAGTGGAGGAGCCGTGAACATGATGCCCTGAGAACCGCTGTTGCTTCTATCAGCGGTGATCTAAATTATGACCGTCATGAAGCCTGTCGCAGTGTGAACGGGCCAGACATTGTTCGGAAATAAAAGCCATGAATACTTGCGCACCTCCAAGTTCGGCCCGGGGGTCATGCTGGAACTAGGACAACGTAAGGTAGTCCGACTCGAGAATCTGAAGCGATTGCTTCGTGGGTTCGGTCCAAAGAGTCCAAGTCAGGATGATAGACCATCGACAAGACCCACCTAGCAATGCATGCTCCACTGACTCACGATGCTCCGCTCGATCTCTGCACTTGCCTACTTCCTGCATGTTCGTCCGCTAGGCGCCTGCCTCGTCATCCCATCAGATCCTTGGGCAGGATTCTCGTGTCCCTCACAGCATTAGTCCCTTCCTTTTTACCAGTACCAAGGAACGGGTGTGCCTATCGTGCATTGCATTCGCGTCTCTGATCCTTCTGCCACCATACCAACAGAGCAAGGAATATAACGACTGCCTTCATCGACAGAGACCGTCTTTCGACATGCTCTCCAACTCTGGATCAGGACTGGGATGAGGTCTTCATTGATGCCTGAGAATAAACAATCGAGTCTCAATTCGAATGGATCGAATTGCGCTCACTTCGTCCAATGCGATGATTCCCAGCAAACAAAGCCCTATTGGACGGCACGATGACCAAGGCTCTGTCCTCATGAACGAAAAACACAGGAACTCACATCGTACGTACGCACCATCTGCATCAAGCTCCCCCCACCACGCTCTTGTCTGTTCATCCTGACTCCAGGGTTGCGGTTGCCACTGGAGCGGAGTTGTTCAGCTGTGAAAAAAAGGATTAAATTTGAATGACTCTTGCAAGACTCTTGAATGACCTCTCATTCAAGCCGACTCGTCGGCGTCTGTCGAGCATGTGTGCATTGGGTGGTGCAAGGGCGAAAGTGGTCCGCTGTACCCATGTCGCGAACAGCATGGTAGTGATGAGCATGTAGCGTTTTTAGAGTGGTAAATGTTCAACGGCTGTATGCGCTCAATTCGACGCGTACTGGGTGCTGGAGAGTCACGTCGATGGATGGCTTAGTCACATCCACCCATGAAACCATACTATCCCGGTAAGATCAGCGGGAAGATTGATACCCTAGCGTGAGGGGCTAGTTCCCTGCCTTCGTGCTTAACTGAGCGGTCGAGAGTGACCACACACCGGTCGCACTTCCTCATCGCCCTGCATTACTGCTTCGTTGGTCACCGGTGCCCAGCACCTTTGTGCCGAGCTGATGGTGACAGCTGCTGTGCGCTAGGATGGCTCGCGATCCCTGTCGGGCATGTATGCATTGGGTGCTATGTGAGTCGAGTGCCACAAGTTGATCTGCAATATTGTTCTGACGTTGTAATGGGTATGTTATATCACTGATACGCTGATCATCGTGGCCTATTATGCACTTCGAGTTCCCTACCACCTAGGCACTAGCGCTTCCTCGGCAGCATCGCTATCGTTGAAACCACTCTGAGTACTTGACCCACTACTGGAAACACACGTTGGAGCTGCATCGAACTCTGATAAAGGAAGAAACGTACTGGCAGTGGTTCCAAATCAGGATTTTCCCATCCTCCAATACGGCAGACACCATACCTACCAACGGACGACGGTCGGTCGTGATATTCGGCTATTCGTAGCCGCCGCTATACCCATAGTCTTGGTCATAGGACACATTACTATCATAACGTTGATGTCCACGGACTCCATATCGAGTTCCGCTCCATGGATAGTCAGCGCTTGATTGCGTAGGGTGGGGACAGGTGACGTACGTACCAGTTGGATGTCGGGAAAGGCAGAGCGACATGTCCAGCAGCTGTACCGCAAGTATACGCGTGGACGTCGAGACTGGGGGTTGGACGTTCATGTGAAAGGAGCGTCCGCAATTGGGGTCTGGCCAGGGTATGACTACCACTTGATGTAGAACCTACAAGAAAGTCTGTCTACTCCCAGTGTGAACGTGTAGTGTTCGTGCCGGGAGGTTAGTTCGCCGTTGGGATCGTGGTCGACACCACATGGTGTGGTAGTTCTCTTCTCGCCAGGCACAGTCTGCGAGGACGAGAGGAGGTAAGAAACAAAAAGAAATCGCTGGCTGCTTTCTAGGCACAAAGGGCATGGAAAACACTAACCTCAATTACTTGAATCGTGAGCGAGCATTTACGGAAAATGGCGATATACGAACCCCATCGGACGCGCGAGCGGCCGGCTGAATGGACCGGATGTGAAATGCCTTGCAAGTGGCGACGACATGTCTGACTCATGCCAGTGAGGAGTTGAGTAGAGAACGGACGTACCGGACAAGACAAAGTTGTTGCGTACAAGACATCGTGATGGGATGGAAGTTTGCGTGCAAGATCAGCTTCTCCAAACGAAGCCGCAATGTTGCCAATATGGATTTAGACGCTTGTCCTCGATTTGGGGGTCGCCGCCACTTTCGCTTCCTCCCCAGAGTGACCCGCCCACAACAACTCCTGCTCTCCCAACTCGCCATGCGCTGCATCCTCACGAAGGCGTTTCGTAGCAGGGACCACCTCTCCCGCGTTCCTCTTCGCGTATGTCCATCACCCTCTTCCCCTTGGTAGACGGACGATCAACCTGACGTTGACAATCTTGCCCCGCCCTCCATAGGCCACGATCACACTGATCAAAGTCTCCCTTCCTCTAACCCATCCACGTCACCACCACCCTCTTTCCGCGACGAAGACTCGTGGAAAGAGCTCGCGTCATACGTACACACGCTCCATGTCGAAGACGATGTCCCCGACCGCGTGCCCTACTCTATGCCCTCTCTGGGACCGTCGTCAGGGTTGCAAACAGCAACGGCTCGGGAAATTTTGCCACGAGCATCAGCAGCAGGGGGCCAGGGCTTAACTGAACCCATCGACGTTCGTCCCTTCACAGAATACAATCAGCATAAAACTCCATCAGCCTTGTTTTACAGTTCATGATCGATGTTCCGGGAACCACGAAACGTGCGATGAGGCACCTGGCTCTTGTAGTCGAGGAGCGACTGAAGCTCCATGAGTATGGAAATGTCTGGATTGCCGACTGATTTGTTATGTCCTTTTTCTTGGGTTTATACAGTACCGACCATCGCTTTACTTGAATGAGTTACTATTGGGCGTAACACCTGACGGGCCCGAGTGTACGGTGAAGTTCTTGACGACCCGTGCGTCAACAATTGGCGCGGGTCTCGCTCTACTGTGTTCTCTTCGTTCCCTGGCTCATTGGCACATGAAATAGATGGTCCCCAACGTATGTTATTATTCCCCAACTATATGTCGTGCTCTAGAGCTTTCCTCACGCACTTTTCTCAGCAGAAAACCCTCGATACATTTAACCCCATCGTGAAGAGGTGAAATCCGTCGTCAAAAAGGAGGGGCGGTCGGGGGCCTCTGTGGTGAATATGCGCGAGATAAACGACGGGCTTTTGAAGGAAAGCCAACATTTGGTCAGAATTAGTGCTAGTGAGTGATCTCATACCCAGATGAGTAGTCCTGCTAACACCGCGTCATGGCGTTAGTGAGCTTGAGGCGGATGGCCTTCACGGCCTTCACGTTCTCCGACGGGACGTTCATACCCAAGGGAACAACAGTTGCCTTGCCTTCTCGGCGTCTGCACCTTGATAACGAACGCTACGACAACGCGCACACCTTCGATCTTGTCCGCTCCTCTAACGCGCGTGACGAGGAGGGTGAGGGTTCCAAATACCAGCTCGTTCGACTAGCATGTGATACTTGCCATTTGGGCATGGTAAACACGCTTGGTACGAACCCCCCTTTACCCTTCTGCGGTCGTATGAATCATCTGACATCTACGCGTTACCCCTAGTCACTTCTTTGCAGCTAATGAGCTGAAATCCTTGTTGTCATGTCATTGGTCAAGCTGGAAGAAAACAGGACTCAGCCAAGGGGATTGCGCACGCCGTTTGTACTATGTCTCCTGCTGCAAATATCGTGTTCCGAAATAAACCGCAAGAGCGTTCCGCGCATGTTTTTCTGTGCAGAAACGCCCGTCTACCTTTTTGGGGGGACGATCCGTATGAGACCCGACGGAAGGAAAGTTGCGCTCGGTCGATGACATGGCAAAGTACGAATGACACGCTTTCAATAGTGTCGGGTCCGACGGAGTGCGAACCATTTCCGTCCCAACCACGTCAACTTGGTCACCTGTCCTAGTCACCAGAATGATACACTTCTTTCCACCAACAACTCTCCGGACCCGTACTCTCTCTGCCATGCCCGCGTCCAAAGCTACTTCTACCAATGGCTCCGCATCTGGGAAAAAAATCCAAAGGAACACCAGCAAGCACTGTCCCGTCGTCTCCGGTTTCGAAGCCATTAGACGCAGAACGTGCCGTGATACATGGCTCAGGGAGGCCAGACAAAAGTGCTTATGACGCAGGGCAGGAGAGACTCAAGTCTGAGATCGATGCCCTGCAGGCCAAGCTTGTGCATTATATCCCTGTTGTCATCGATGCTGTGGCCGATCTTGTTTACACAGGGCGCTGTCCGAGAGAAAATATCGTTGGCTAGTAAACCTGCCGGCAACGACAGATGGAACGCGCTCCGTGCGGAGCTTGACGGCACACGTGAGCAACAGTCTTCTTACAAGACTTCTAGAAGCAACGTCCTCGATCAACTCAAGGCTCTGCAAGATGGCGTACAAAAGAAG
This sequence comes from Boletus coccyginus, assembly GCA_025782845.1. Lineage (NCBI taxonomy): Eukaryota > Fungi > Basidiomycota > Agaricomycetes > Boletales > Boletaceae > Boletus > Boletus coccyginus. Next base: position 20,786 of record JAHZSR010000214.1, read on the forward strand.
GTACGTCCACGCATGTTGCTTCCGTGAGTGTCCGTTTAACGCGAACAAATACCTAAAGACCAAGGACTTGCAAACTGCACGGGGCAAGACGTCATTCCGAACTGTTGCTGAGGTTGACACTCACATCATGTACACCATCCGTACGACCACTTTTCAATCAGAATTACTAACGTTTGGGTCCAGAAACCTGGAAAAGCAGGTAGAATCTGGCAGTATGAAGCTTGCTGACGAGAAACGTGCTCTCCAAGAAATCTCACAGGCCAAACGGACCCGAAGGGCCGTAGAAGGTTTCCAGGCTGCCCAGGATTCAATCGACGCGGACCGGAGCGCTGCGGACGAGCTTCGCCAGCAGCTGGATGACCTAGAATCCAAGGCCATCTCCGATCGTTACGACAAGATCAAAGCGGAACTAGATGAGCTCAAGAAGGAGTCGGACGAAACATACGCTGGCCGCACCAAGCTGTTCGAAGAGCGGGATGAATTGCAAGCTCAGATAACCACCCTCTTCACCAGGAAAAGAGCCTCCGCGCAGCAGTTCCGGGATGCAAATGACCGTTACTGGACAAAAGTCAGTGAAGACCGTGCTCGTCGTGCTGAGAGAACTCGTGCAGAGCGCGCCGCCGAAGAAGCTCAGAAAAGGTTGGAACATGCACAACAGTTACGAGAGGAAGCATCCCTACCAGCATATCAAGCAGAGATCGAAGATTGCCAAACGCTAATCGACGCTCTTTCGGGAAAGAGTTCTGACACGGTCGTGCTATCTTCGTCGTTAACTGCAAAAGGTGAAGTGGCCGGCGTGCCAAAGCTCGAGCTAAGACAGGTAGAGGTTGCCACTGATGGTCCTGTGTCACGTAAGAAGAAGGGAGACGAGGAAGAGACATACTTTATGGGAAAGGGGTAACTTGAAAGGACAAAATACCCAAGGTCGTGCATGAAACGGATCTGTAAACCACTTTGGACGAACAAAGCAGTATACTGTCAGGTGCCCCGCTACACGGAAACTTGTTCTTGAGTTTGACAGTGATTCCCCGAGCTTCTACTTTCAGACGCTGCCCGTCCGTCCTCACAACCGCAGTGACCCCTCGCATTGTTTCTACAATTATTAGCCTTGTCCGGTCTCGCGGAAACTTTCCCAGCGCGAAACCGTATCAAACGGATTGCCAAGAAGTTCGTTGCAGACGATCTCTACGTTTGTACACAAAACTGGGGAAGACGAGGCATACGAAAAATTGATCCAGGTCGCCGCTCAAAGTACTGCCACTTTTCTCCAGTTTTTACACAGATCTCAAGATCTGGCCCCGCTCAAACGTGATGCGTACCATCTCCCAATACCTTAGCCTGAACCATCTCCGACTCGGAGTTGTCCACATGACCACCCTCCACGACTTGATACGTACTATCTCCCATCTCCTCCAGTTGAATCGCCTCTGCGTCTCCCTCTTGACCCTGACCCTGCCCCGTCGCAACCTCCACAAACGAAATGGCAGATACTGCCATGCTCCGACTGGCAATGGGTTGTGACAACATCCCAAATCCGGTGTCGATCCCCTGCTGTCTAGCACCGTGGAGGTTGCGATCATACAGCTCCCGCATGCTGATGATGAACCGAGGCATTATGGGGCATATGGTTGTATAGCTAAGCAAGATCAGGAAGAGCTGCCAAGTATTACTTATAGTGAGGCTGTTGTCAAGGAGAGTGATAGTGATAAAGAAAAGCATATACCTGGAGGTGCAGGGAAAAAACATCTAAATGTTAGTTGTTATGCATAAAGTGCAGGAAAGGGGGAGACACACATACACAAAGAAATAAAGAATTCCATCCCTTGTCAGTTGCTGCATGTACTTGTTAGGCTGCCACTGCTTGGTTGCTTTGTACATTTCAACTGACTGCCTCAGAGTTGAGACAAGAGCAAAAAGTAAGAGTGTAACACTAAGAAATATTTGTGGGATCATAGTAGACAAGCGAATGTGTGATGGGGCATTAATGGACTCAAAAGCATTGCAAGCAGAGAAATTAAGAACTTGGACAACTATGACTGGAGGAAAGAGGTGGAAGGCCCATCTATGTGAGATCTAATTAAGTTTGCAATTTATTATAAGACACACCTGAGACATAGGGATTGGGAATGGCATAGATCTCTACAACTAAAAAATAATAACCTGTGGGATACAAATGAATAGAAGAATCCAAAGAATCCATTTGGATTGATTCCACATGGCATATACCCTTAGGATCATGACCACTATAATTTGTAAGCATGACTAGGGAACATGGAATTAGGAACCATGGTAACTCACAATCAACAGCAGAAAGGAATATTGGAAATGCCAGTTGGCTGTCAGGTAGATTGCTCTACCTTCAGAATATCCATGCATTATAATGATATTGTAATGGCCAAGAAATCAGTGTGCTTACACCTACAGAACTGTTGTCAATATAGTTGGCAACCAGGATTCAGATACATACATCTACCAATGGTTAATCATCATTGGCACAGAAGATGCAATACAAAAACTCACTCTTACAGACCCAGAAAGAAAAATGCTACCCCCTGCAAATGGATCTGATTAGCTTAATTATTCTCCACATCCAACCACAAACTCACAGAGGCCAGAAAGACTTGAGCATGGATTCATTGAATCATTGTTAGCTTTATAATCATTACAACAATAATAGACCTACTATAACACTCAAAAGTCCAACATAGCAGGACCTTATAGAAGTATCAACTCAGAATACATGCAATGTGAGCCTGTATGCATACCAAGATAAATAATGTGGAGACCCAGGTCCAGGATCTGTCCTGTGGTACTATAAGAGACTTGAACCTTGCTTCACTTGTTGCTTCCTTACCCAAACATAGTGTACCTTCAAATGTTGTCAGTCAACAAATAGTGTAAGATGTAAAGAGGAAAATAACATACCTCACTTGAGAAGGTAAGGACTTGTGGTTAGTTGCAATAGTTAGTTGATTTTGAGATGACTGTGCACAAAGCATCACTCACCATAATCATGCAGGACAGCAGTGACAATAGCAACTATGTTTGAGCTGATCTATAAGATTGATCATACCAAAAGCATGAGTGACCATACGGGATACATAATCATTCATCTGTTGAAGCTCCAAAATAGACTGCAAGTCGGAAGACATCTAGTACACCGGAAGAGACCAACAGCGGCGTTTGACTGTTTGATGGTCAAAGATCAATGGACAAGACAAGGAGTGGAACGGGTACGGTTCAGGTTCCCCAGGGATTATATCTTCGACCCGGCAAATCAACTATCTGCTTCACGACTCGTTTCGAAGAAAGAATGTTCCAACAATCAACATTTGTGCGATACAAGACAGGACGAAACTTTGCGGCCAAAAGACGGCTTTAAATCCGGATCATGATTGCATCGCCTTCCCATTACAAGTACAGGCAAGTGAGGAGCAGGGGCTCCATCACATAGTATTCTTACCATCCGTTCGTTGCTTTACGGCGCTCCTCCATTAAAGTTCATCGTTCACTGGAAGATAGGCTGTGATCAGCAATACTTCATGGGCCACACTCAATCCCAGGTACTTACGAGTGCGTTAGTATATTCTGCTTGGGGAAATGTACTCAATGCCAGTCAATTATTTATGCTGACCCGAAGATCACGAAATTGTTTCCGCGGAGTACCTATGCGGTAGTCGGAGAATTTTGACAGGTGGCGGAAATCAGCATTGTCACCTAGCCAACGAGATGGAACCCACCTTATTTATAGCTGCCTCGTGCTAGTGGAGGTAGAGGAGCTGTGGAAGTGACGCCAAGAACACCATTGCCTCTACCAGCGGGGACCTGAACGTGTGATCGTCAAGGAACCCGTCGCGGCGTGAGCGGGCTAACATTGAAGCTATGAAGGCTTGCGCACCTCGGAGTCCCGGTTCAGCCCAAGATGCTGAGCAGGATTCTTGCATCCGTCTCTCTGTCAGTCCCTTCCTTTTTTTTCTAGCACAGAGGAAGGGACATGCCTATCATACCCTGCATCCCCTTCTCGGATCATTCTGTTACTATGCAAACGGAGCGAGAAATCGAACGCCTGAGACAGAAACCCTCCCCCGACATGCCACCCCCGATTGGGACTGGGACAGTGTCTCCATTGATGCCTGCGAATAAATGATCGGGTCTAAATTCGGGTGGGTCAAATTAAGAACATTTCCTCGAATGCGATACAAAGAACAAAGCCCCATGTGAGCACAAAGACGGTATATCATCGTCAACGAAGAGACAAGGGGGAGGGATTAAGAAATTGCTGGTTGCTGTCCAGCGAAACCAGTGCAAAGGGATGGAATGCACCAACCTCAGCTACGGGCGAGCACTGACGAAAAGCGGCAACATGACGACCACCGCTTGCTGAAGCACGCCATCAGATCGATGAAAACGCGTGCAAGTGGGAAGAGTCTTGAGCGAACTTGACCGGCGGCGTTTACATACTTGCTCCGACGGGAAATCGCAAGATTGGGGTCCGAAGAAATGTTGATCGATCTGTTCTATCTGCCTCGAGATCGGTAATATCGATGCCGACTTGGGGGCGCAACGTCGCTCACAACAACTCTCCCAACTCGCAACGAGCTTGCGTCCGGTCTCGGCCAATGATTCTCTCAAGTCCTCTGCACATCTCCACCAAAATGTTTGGTAGGGAACACCTCTCTCGCGTCCCTCTTCGCGTATGTCCACCTCCCTCTCGCTTTTCGCCAAAGACGAACGATCAACGCTCACCATAGACCGTGGTCATCCAAACGTCTGTGAGCCCATCCACATCACCACCGCCCTTTTTTTCCACGAAGGTAGCACGGTCGACCCAACGCCCGCCCTTGTCGTCAAAGGCTCGTGGAGAAGGATCACGCTCCACGTCGAAGACAACCTCGACCGCGCTCTACCCTCTACCCTTTCTGGGATCGTCATCAGTGCCGCGAACAACAATGGCTCGGCAACGGCGGCCATGAGCATCAGCAGCAGGGGGTCAGGGCTTACTGCATCGGCGTTCGTCCCTTCGCAGAATGCAATCTCTATAAATCTCCTTCAGCCTTGTTGCCCATCCTGCCATCCTCCCACATGATCGCGCGGTCGAATGCAACATACCAACCTAGTAGCATTATCCATCGGCTTCGGATACCCAGGCCATATGGCAGCCTACTAGTAGCACCCGAACTATCCCGGACACGGGGGCCAGGGAACAGTGCGGAGCATCGCCCGGTGAGTACAGTGTCATATTGGTTCCAAAGGTCGTCTGACCCCTCATTTCTAGCCCGCCGCATGCGGGAAGACTCGAACACGTATTTGTGATCTTAGTCGATGAAAAGGCTTGCAACATTGGGAACTCACGCTTCTCCAAACAAAGCATGCCTCCAAGTCGCAGTTTAGACGCTCGCCGCTTCCTTCAGCCTCTCTTCCCGCCCCGCCCTGCCACACCCCGCCAATGACCCGCCCACAACAACCCTCCCAACTCACCACATACGACAACGAGCTCGCCTCAGCCAATGCCTAGAAAGGTTATCTCCCGCGCCTCGCCTGTGTTTGTCAAGCACACCTCGGCATCGTCGCACGTCGCTACTACCAAGGCGTCAAAACCTACCTTTAAGCTATCGTTATATTCTCCCAACACGGCCTCCGGTTTGTCTGCGTCCGCCTTCCCTCCACAATATGACACTCCTGGAACGACGACATCTGCAGATGTAATCGCAGACGCGACTGGGTCCTACTAGTGGCGATGGGTTGCGACAACACACCAATTCCAGTGTCGGGACCCTGCTAGCGGTGGCGATTATGGTTGTACATCTCTCAGACACCGGTGATGAATCGAGGCATCATGGAACCCAAAAGTGCTAGGTGGGCCACCCATTCAGGAAGAGCACCGCTATGCTGAATGAAGCCTCATCCCCATTCATATAGCAAGGGCATATCATTTCCCGCCTAATTGAGAGTGAGATATTGATATTGTCAGAGTCATGTTTACTGCGTCCTTTCTCGAGTTTATACATGTGCTGACTATCACCTCGATAGAATAATGTACTGTATTGTTGCTGGACATAGCAACTGAGTGGCCCAAGCGTTGGTCAAGCTGCTTCCAACGTTGTCCAATTCTACACTGAGGACTAGAAACCATATGTACCTTCGATTGATCATTTTCAACCACAGGAAATCCCCTGTCATCCTTTCGGAGATGGAACAGGCGACGAACTTTACCGCGCAGGAGTTGGCTACCCTTGAACCAGCCTTACAAAGGGCGCGCGAGAAGTTCTACTTGGCTTCCAGGCGTCGAACGACACGCGAGGAGGATATTGCGTACTCGTTTGGGATCCCCAAGTCCCGATCCTGGTCATCTATGGCAGGGGTAATCAAGCAACCGGTCGCCTGCTGGAGTATATCCTAACATGTTTCACCAAAGGTGATTCACGTGCCTGAGATCGTCGACGAAATGCGTACTTGATCATCCCTTCCTCGATCACGCACGGACGCGCCAGCCTGTTTAATTTAAGACGGCATCTCTTTGGTGGCATTCTCCGATACTCGACGATATATCCGCTGTACGTACATGATATCATGAACTCGTTATCGCGTGATCAAAGCTCATCCGCCATCTTCTTTCGCAGGTAAAAACCTGGGACAAGGATATGATCAAGGTGTACAAGACCGAAGTACTTGGAAAGCTCCCCGTCGTTCAACACTTTCTCTTTGGCTTTATCCTTTCTTACACTGGAAGACCGCCTCTAGCTTCTTCCGACGGAACGGGGATATGTCGCGACCTGGTACGCGAGGTATAGGGTGATTGCTGCGGCATACATGTACTGAATGCGGATGGTCGAAGGGCCAGGGATATGACCTGTCCCATTTGACTGATGCTTTAGGGCAGCTCGGGGGGATGTCGAAAGAGACCACGTTCTCTCGGTGTTTACAACACTTTTTTTCCCTCGGCGAACCGAGATGGGCTTCCCAGTTATTGTCATTTCTGCGGCATCTGTCACGTGTGCGACCAGCTAGTAAGTAACTCTTCCGTCCATAGTAGAGGGATA
>JAHZSR010000215.1:0-27771 GCA_025782845.1 Boletus coccyginus
CACATCACATGAGCTGGCCTCTACACATAGCAAGACCAAAATGGGCTACAAATAACTTGCTTTCATCTTTCATGGACAAAGAAATCCCCTATCAGTAAAAAAATAAATTGAGTGAAACAGGAAGGTCTGCATGATCAAAAAGGCCCCCAACAATCACTTCCATGTGAGTGACTTACTGTCCAAAGTTCCTCTTTTACCTACCAAGCAAAATCAAGCTTCACTTCACTCACCCAGTCAAAATTCTTGAAGGTCCTCAACACAACCATTGCTGCTGCTGAGCTCCTGCTGTTGAAACAGCATACACATCGGAGCCACATTCGAGTACTTGTTATGCAAGATTCCTTTTGACATCATCAAAGTCAAAGGCCACTGGACAGGGGATTCTTTCCTTATTTACCTTCACAAACACACTCAAATTCTAGCTCTGTATATGCAAGCAAGTCCAGAAGTGCATGTGGTCTTCTTGCAGCACACCATTCTTTCAATCTGCAGAAGAAACTAACATTGGATACAGCACTAGTGACTCCTAATTCATGGGTAAGCATCCCTTGCTGCATGCATCGTCATCTGGAGATTAACATGTCAGGGATCACAGCTCTCTCTCTTGTTCATCGGATGCCTTCTAGGCTGAAGTGCTGCACACTTGCCTGTATCTCTCATTGTTTATCATTTATCCATAGTATACATGTACATATTCCTTTTTCATGTATACATCCTATTTCAAGCTTACATGAGCAAAGCATTAGTCCAAAGACAAAGGGTTCATGAACTTGTGTACACCCTTGTATGACTAGCAATTAATCAGAATGAATGGAATATTCAAACAGAGTGACACATCTTGTAGATTGTATCTCAAGCATCTCTGTTTTTTTATTGATAATTGTACCACACTCATCACCATAGTAAACACCAGATAAATTTCAAATTTCCTACATGAGGTTCCAGAAACAGATGAGAAATGAAAATGAGACATATCATAGTCCATTTGTAGCTACAACTATATCAGGAAAACCAAATATACCTGTAACTCAGATAATTTGATTACTAATATGCCCTCAATAACTTTCACACTAGGACCATCAAGAGTATCCACCCCCTTACAAATAAAAATAACCAATAGAAGAAAGTTCATAATACAGAACAAGTCAAAAGGAAACATTATGTGAAAAATCAGTTCATCAAGGCTCAGAATTACAAAGGACACCATTAACATGCTCAAAGCAAACAGAATGAAACTCAACAATAATAAACCTAACCTCCATCCAATTACCACTATGATCATAAAGTTGAAGCAGAATCTCTGAGAGCCCTAAGCATTATCTTGGAGAAAATTACTAACAAAACCTCAGATACCAAAACTAAAACTAAAACTAAAACTAAACTCCAACCTCAATCCACCCAAACTGGGGGACATGACGAAATCAAGGAATACATAAATGAAAAAAAAAAACATCAAGAGCATAAAATCAATACTTTTGTAGAAGTCACCAATAAAATCAAATAAATAGTAGAGAAAATCAGCAATAATGCTAACTTTACACAAGGCAACATCTTCACGGCCAAAAAGGTTACTTACTCAGCAGCAACTCAGAGTCAAATTCCAACCCAACATATGAAAGCCATGACAAGAAACAAAACCAGGACCAGACAAATTATTGTTAAATTCTAGTCTAAAAACATTCAGGGTCTCAACAAACACATGCTGATAGCCAAGGCAAATCCAGTCCTTCATGAGTGTGAAAACTATCCCAACAACACTGAATTCAACAGTGTCCAACATATTCAAAAGAATATCATAAAGTACAATATAAATACTGCAGCAGCAGCCCTATGGCTTAAAGTACTAGACAACACACAAGAATTGATCACAAAGTTCAACATGGAGATACAGATAATAGATGAATCTGAGAAATTAACAGCCAAGTTTGTCCCAGTTACATTTAATCTCACTGATCTCTTTTTCCTTAGAGAAATGGAAAAGAAATTCAGACTTACAAAGTATTCTATCATTAGAGCAGAAAGGATTAAGGCTCCCAATTGAAAAAAACCTGGACAAAATGTTGTCTTTACAAAAATCTACATCAACAACAATGAAGATGTGAACCAAGCTATTCAAAAAGGACTGATCATTGAAGGTAAACATATTATAGTCAACAAATCTCAATCCAACCCACTATGATACTACAATTGTCAAACATATCCCAAACTATTCCACCTCACAAAAGACTGCCTCCATACAGGTAAATGTTATGGTTGGTTCAGGTAGAGCCAAGTGTAGCTGCAGTCGTTCAAAGAGACAAGGGTTTAGTCCTTTGTTAAGGAACTAATAGTTCAAGGGTTCAAGGGTTTAGTCCTTCATTAAGGAACTAATAGTTCAAGGGTTCAAAGGTTCAGTCCTTGATTAAGGAACTGATAGTTCAAGGGTTTGAAGGGAGCATCCACTCAGAAGTAGGACGAGGACTTTAGTAAGCAGTTCAAGGAGGTGAAGATAGATGTATTCCTGAGGAGGTCTAACTTAGGGATACATCGTGGAGACGTTCGGTTTATATATGGTATGAAAAGCAAGATGACAAAGCGAAATGAAAACTCGTAGAAAGTTTTAAAATATTCAAGAAACGCAAACGTAAGACGGAGATAAGGAGAAGCAGGCAACAAGGCAAAGGAAGTGAGATAAGCATGGAATGTGGTAGAATGTGGGAGAACATAATGGAACATTGTAGAACATGAGAGAATGTTCAAAAGAAAGGGGTTTGAATAAGAAAAGGAAAAGAATCATAACATTACCCCCATGTTAGAATCAAGTCCATGACAAAGATACAATTTTTTAAAGGTCAATAAATCCATCACAAGGAGAGCTGGTCATATTTGCCACCACACCATCAGAGTAATCATCGTAGTTGTCATATTCTGGGAAGGAAGAATGACAATGAGGAGGGGAAATAGGGAGGATGCGACAAGATCTACGAGAAGAGGTCGAGGAAAGAGACCCTCGGAAAGAGGAATGAGAGGATTCATGAGAGGAGGGAGGGGAGGTGTGATGGAGGGGACAGTGACGAGGGAAGTGACCGGGGTGCCATTGAAGGCAGGAAGAGCATTGGAAGACAGGGCAGTTAAGACAAATATGTCCTAGTCGGCAGCAAGAGAAACAGGCTTCGTTGTATTGGGGGTGAGTAGAAGGAAGGGGGGAAGAACCATCTCCTCTGGTCCAATAGGCATGGAATCAGATATAAGCATCAGATGGTGAAAAGTTTCGATTACCTTCACCAGTCCAGGTGTACTTGATGGCTTGGAGGGTTTCTTCTTCAATCGGAGAAAGGGGAGAGGACGAAGCAGAGTCCAGATTTCTGGCCAAAGCTGAATGAAAGGAGGTGGGGGAGAAGGTGGTGGAGGTGAGCTCTTAGAGGTAGTGATCTAAATCTTCAAGGAATTCCAACATGCCAAGTTGGTAGAGGGTGACAAGGAGATATCCTTCGATGTCACGATGGATCTGGCAGATTCATCTGGTATATGAGGTAAGGGAGGCGTTACGGAGGAAAGTATGGTAGAGGGCATAGAGGAGGGAGCCCATGTCGAGGAAAGAGTCTATGGCCGTGGAGAGGTGGGGGTCGTGGAGGCCATTAACGAGTCTAGTGAGATCACTTGCATCAGGGAGATCATCCCTGGTGTGGTGAGCGAAAGTGGGTATGTCTATGGAGACGATCCCATGATGGGAGGAGGTGGTGGTGATGGCGGGAGAAGGGGCAGAGAAGACTTTGGGGGTATCAAGAGAGAGGTTGTTGAAAGACATAGCAAGGGAAAGTGAAGATATCTGAAAATGTTCAAAGAGGAAGGTTCATAGGTAGAAAGTTAAAGAGAGAAAACAGAAGGGTGAAGTTTTTTATAGCTAGTGAGAGCAGACTTTGCATTGTTCAAGTTCTGCTTGGGGGTCCAAGAGTCTTCTTCAGCCGAATATCCTTTCCATCAGATCAAGAAGAAGCAATTGTTGTGAGGTCCACGGTGGCGTAGAATCTTCTTGACTTCGTATTCTTCTTCGTCTGTGATAAGATTGGGTGGAGGTGCAGGGAAGTTCTTTCCATGGATGGAGTTCTCCTTGTACGGAGATAGAAGAGAAGTGTGAAACGTGTTGTGGATATGCCACATTTTAGGGAGTCGGAATTGATAGACGATAGGGGAAAGAACTTTCATGATGGTAAATGGGCCTTCACATTTTGGGGCGAATTTTGGGTTGGTGATAGAATGTTTGAGATTCCTGGCTTCAAGCCAGACTTTGTCTCCTTTGAAGAAGGGGATGAAGTTGCAACGGGTGCGGGAGGCCATGACTTGGCGAGCAAGTTCATGGGCAGTGAGAGCTTCGTCTCGTGCTGCAGAAAGTGATTTTAGGCAGAATTCTATTGTGGAAATAGAAGAGTTGGAGATTAAGGAAGGGAGGGCACAGGGTTCATATCCCATCATGAGATAGAAGAGTGACTTGTTGGTGACAGAATGTGGGTGGTGATTGTGGACAAATTCAGCAAGAGGGATCTTTTCGAACCACGAAGAAGGGTTTGCGCTGCAGAAGATGTGGAGGTAGGTTTCGACTTCTTGGTTTACTTGTTTGGTTTCTCCATCAATCTGAGGGTGATAAGTGGTGGAGAGGGAGAGATTGTAATTTAGAAGTTTTCCGAGTTCCCTAGCAAATGCTGAGGTGAATTGGGGACCACAATCTGAAATAATCTTGTCGTAAAGTCTGAAGTGGAGGAAGACTTTGAGGAAAAAGAGAGAGGCAATTCCTTCAGCGGTGACAGTTTTCTTAGTGGGGCAGAGAATTACCCCCTTAGTAAGCCCATGGTCTACCACAACGAAAAGGAAATCAAAGCTGGCAGAGGGAGAAAGGTCGGTGATCAGATCACAGGAGATCTATTGGAAGGGGCGAGACACTGAGGATTTAATTGGAGTAAGGGGAGGTATGGTGGGGTGGGTGTTCGCTTTGTTTTGCTGGCAAGTGGCACAGCCCTCTATATATTTTTGGACATAAGAAGCCATGCTGGGCCACCAGAATTCCGTGGCAACGAGCTGATGGGTTTTGAGGTAACCGGGATGTCCGGCGATCTCATGGTCATGGCATCATTCAAGGATAGTGTGGCAGAGAGCGTCATTGGCAGGAACATAGACTCAGCTTTTGTAGGTAAGAATACCAGCCTCATGTTGCCAGTCAGAGAGGCAGGAGCAGAAGATGGGGGGAATAGAACCGTCCATAGACTGGAGGGCTTGGAGTACAAGGAGGTCATCAGCAGAAGCCAATTGAACATGATCCAAAAAGGACGTGTCAATGATATGGATGAAGAGGGAAGGAGGAAGTAAGGTGACCCCTTCATTGTCTAAGTCAGAGGACGGAAGGAGGTCAGGGTGGTGAGAGAGGGTGTCGGGGCTGGCAAGGAGTTTTCCTGGGACATGGATCATTTTGATATCAAAGTTAGAGAGGTCAAGAAGCCAATGGGCTTGTCATCAGTTGAGGGCTTGGGGTTGGTGAAAGTAGGTAAGGTTCTTATGATCAGTAAAAACCTGGATAGGGAAAGGGAAACCATGAAGATAATGTCTCTAGGACTTCAGGGTGTGGATGACGGCTAGGAGTTCGTGGTCGTAGATGTCGTAGTTTCTTTCTGCCTGGGAAAAAGATTAAGAGAGGTAGGAGCAGGAGTGCCAGTCCCTGTTTGAGTCGGTTTGAAGAAGAATAGCACCAGATGTATATTTCAAGTCATCGGTGACAATGGCAAAGGGGGCAGAGGGGTCCGGGAGATGAAGGACCGGTTTGGACAGGAAGAGGGATTTCAAGGAGTCGAACAACTTTTGACAGGTGGGGGACCAATCCCATTGGAGGTTCTTTTTGGTAAGATTGATAAGGGGGCGGGTGATGTTTGAGTAGTCTAGGATGAAGCAACGGTAGAAGTTGGCAAAACCAAGGAAGGAATGTATGTCCTTAACCTTAGTAGGGGTAGGCCATTTGGCAATTCCATTGAGTTTGATGGAGTCCATAGTGAGCTGTCCTGGTTTGATGATCATTCTGAGGTAGTTGACTTCGTCAGTCACAAACTTGCATTTCTTCAATTTAAGATGCAAGTCCAATTCAGTCATTCATTGGAGAATCTGTTTGGTTTGTTTTTTGTGGATGGTGGCGTCAGGGGAAAATATGAGAAGGTCATCTATATAGATAATGAGCCATCCTTCAGCAATCATATCATGGAAGGAGTCATTCATGAATCATTGAAAAGTGGCTGGGGAGTTGGTAAGGCCAAAGAACATGACGGTGGGTTCGAAAAGGCCTTTGTGGGTAATGAAGGCAGCTTTCCATTGGTGGCCATCTTTGATGCAAACATTGTTGTATCCCCATCGTACATCAAATTTGGTGAAGACCTTAGCATCTTTTGATTTGTTGATGAGGTCAGAAATGAGAGGGAGGGGGTAAGCATCGTGAATGGTATGTTCATTTAGATATCAGTAGTCTTGGCAAGGACGGAGTCCTCCATCTTTTTTTTTGACAAAGAAGAAAGGGGTGGCTTGGAGGGAGTTCAAGGGGTGAATCTTTCCAGTATGAAGATTTTCGTCAAGGAATTCTTCCATAGCTGTTCACTCTTCAGGAGAAAGGGGATAGAGTTTTCCGACTTTGGGAGAGAATGATTTGGTGAGGTTGATCTTGTGATTGTAGGGTCTCAAGGGGGGAACGCGATCCATGACTTCTTTAAAGAAAACAGAGGAGAATTGGGAGTATTTGGGGGGAAGAGTGACTTTGGGTTTAGCAGCCTCAGTGGCTAGTGCTAGTTCTGTGGCAGTGGTGAGACAGGCAATGATGGGAGATCCAAGGGGAGTGAAGCAGGATCCATAACGGATTATTTGTTGGATGGTTCAATGCTCGCAAGCACAGTTGATGAAGGCAGATTTCTCCTCCCATTGATTATATTTATAGAGGCAAGAGTTGGTGATTGCATTGATGTTGATGTAATGAGAAGGTCGGGTAGGGGGTTGATACAGTAAGTAGAGTTGTGTCATTTAACATCCTTTTCATGGGAGGTGAAAAGGGACTTGGATTCATCAATGGATTCATCGATTGAGAGGGTTCGGTGAGTCCAGTCGATGACTGGGTTAGTGGTTCATAGCCAAGAGAGTCTGAGGATGATATTGTCTTCAAGGGACATGACATGAAAGTCGACCTTCTGAGCGATTCCTTCAATGGAGGTGAAGAGGGTGCAGATATGTCAAATATCTTTCTTGTTGAATGATCCATCAGCATTACAGAAGCGGATGAAGACTTTCAATTTAGTTACAGGGAGTTGGTGTCATTTGACAAAGTCATAGTCGATACAGGAGAGATCAGCTCCACTATCAATCAGAGCGTAGAAGTTGACAGTTTTCAGGGTGTGCGAGGGAACTATTACAGTTGGTTCAGGTAGAGCCAATTATAGCCTCAGTCATTCAAGAGTTCAAAGGTTCAGTCCTTTGTTAAGGAACTGATAGTTCAAAGGTTCAGTCCTTCATTAAGAAACTGATGGTTTGAGGGTTCAAAGGGAGCGTCCACTCAGAAGTAGGACCAGGACTTAGCGAGCGTCCACTCAGAAGTAGGACGAAGACTTAGCGAGCAGTTCAAGGAGGTGAAGATAGATGTATTTCTGAGGAGGTCTAACTTAGGGATACATCATAGAAATGTTGGGCTTATATACAGTAAGAGAAACAAGATGACAAAGCGAAATGGAAACTCATAGAAGGTTTTAGAATATTCAAGAAGTGCAAGCGTGAGACAAAGATAAGAAGAAGTGGACAACAAGGCAAAGGAAGCAAGATAAGCATGGAACGTGGTAGAATGTGAGAGAACATGATAGAACATTGTGAAACGTGAGAGAATGTTTGGGAAGAAAGGGGTTTTTAGTAAGGGAAAGAAAAGAATCGTAACAGAAACGATTAATTGCAAAGGAATTCGCATAGATTTGCTCATTACTGGTATAGATATGGATGCACAGGTAAATTCTGGGGAGTCTTGTGTCGATCGAGGTTCCCTGTCTAAGAATCCCAAGAGAAGTTTACTCTTGCAACTGTGACTTCATCATCATCCTCCAGTTCAACGAGTGCAGGGACTTCTTCTTTGGCCACTCGTTGTACTCGTTTGGCAATGGGTTTCCTTGGTTCGAAGGAGAAGGTGGGGCAGGCTGAACTGAGGTGTCCGGGTTTTCGGCAGTGGAAGCAGAGCCCTTTTTCCTGGCAGTGGCAATGTTCTTTGATAGTGAGCTTGGGTATTTTTATGATGTCGATGTCCATAGCATCTGGATCATGAGTAGTTTTAGAGGGAGCAGAGTAGGGTTATGCATAGGAAGAAGGTTTCGAGTGGCGATGGGCAATTTCTTCAGCATGCTCCCATTGGGTTTGAAAGTGAACTGCTTTCTTGTACCATTCGTCAATGATATCAGGGGGAGTTTCCATCTGATAGATTTGTCACATGAGAGGTGGAGGGATAGCGACCAAGTAGTAACCAATAAGGACTGCATGGTCTGTGATTCCAAAGAGGACGACATTGTTCTGGAAATTCAAGTTGAATTCAATGAGGGAGGGGAAATAGAAGACACATCCATTTTTCTTCTGAATGGTCATTCGTTTGGTGGATAACCAAGCGATAGCATTGTTTTTCTGATCATGGTGTTCAAAGGAAGTTTTAAAGGCAGTGTAGAAGGCAGCCCAAGTACCGAAGTTGATTACTATGCCGGCAATGGCTTGTTGTCTAAACATAGAAGCCCAAGTGAGGGCTGACCCTTTTGTTATGTAAGAGAGGACGAAGGTGATGCATTTTGGGTCTGAGTCATAGACGGCTTTATTGGTGTGAAGGTAAAACTGGACTGAGTGGAGCCATTGGATAGCCATGTCATAGGATCCATCAAAGTGTTTGGGGGTACCGATCCAAAGTTCAGTGCATTGTGCTGCCATAGCTGGGGGAGGTGGTCCGGAAGGTGGGAAAGGGTTCAGTGGGGGACGTGGAAAGACGGGTTGTCTAGGATTGGTGGGTGATGAAGGGGAGGTAGGAGGACGAGGTAGGACTAGGGCGGTAGAGGTTTGGTGGGCAAGGTCAAGGTCTTCTTGTTCTTCTTCTAGAGAGAAGAAAGGAAGGTCAGCAGTATCGGGTTCACAGTGGGGGTTCTCTCCTCAGGGGTAGAGTCGTCAGAGGTTTCTTCTTGGTTGGATTGATATTCAAACCAAGTGGGGATCGAGGGGGTTCGTTGGGAAATGGTGGCGAGCTACAGCAATGGTAGTTGCGAAATCAAAGTTAGACCTTTTGTTACAGTTGGTTCGGGTAGAGCCAAGCATAGCCTCAGTTGTTCAAAGAGACAAGGGTTTAGTCCTTCGTTAAGGAACTAATAGTTCAAAGGTTCAAAGGTTCAGTCCTTTGTTAAGGAACTGATAGTTCAAGGGTTCGAAGGGAGCGTCCACTCAGAAGTAGGATGAGGACTTTAGTGAGCGGTTCAAGGAGGTGAAGATAGATGTATTCCTGAGGAGGTCTAACTTAGGAATACATTGTGGAGATGTTTGGTTTATATATGGTACAAAAAGCAAGATGACAAAGTGAAATGGAAACTTGTAGAAAGTTTCAGAATATCCAAAAAGTGCAGATGTGAGACAGAGATAAGGAGAAGCAGGCAATGAGGCAAAGGAAGCGAGATAAGCATGGAATATGATAGAATGTGGGAGAACATGATGGAACATTATAGAACGTGAGAGAATGTTCAAAAGAAAGGGATTTGAATAAGAAAAGGAAAAGAATTGTAACAGTAAATGTAGAACATGGAGTGAAACTGACCCAGATTACACTACTTAAATATGTTCAGTAGATGGAACTGAAGACCAATTCTGCATCAACTACAATAAGAAAGGACATCCATCATGGGCACATACCTGCCCCACCTTTTTAGAGAAAGAAGAAAAGTCATTTAGAAGATTCAATCCACCAACTACAAGTTCTATGTATCCAACAATAGATGACTCATTGACATGGGAGGAATTAAACACAGTAGACCATCCTGCAGTATTTCCTACTTTACCCCATACATCAGGCAAACTAATCCTAAACTTTGCCAATGCAAAACCATCCAAATCTTCCATATACAACAAGCACTGTGAAAGACTGAATACTACAAATCCTAGAGTATCTGCCCTTGCCTGAGCAATAGGAGACCAACCACCCATCCCATCCCAATACACAACAAGACACCACTGAGGAGTAACACAATCACAAAGTCAATCACAAACAAGACTGGACAGATATATTATGTCAATAAATGAAACTGAGCAGAGCCTAAGCACCATTCTGTTCCAATCCACAAATAACAACTAAACTAACCTCTCTCCCTCTCCATCATCTCCCACCCCATCCTTTTCTCCTAGCAAACCTTTCTGAGAGTTGCTATACAAGTTTCTATGAATTCTAACACAAATGACAAAGACCAATCCACCAATACAAGAAGAACAATATGTATCTGGCAACAAAACCTCAACAAATCCAATACCATCCAATAATATTTCCTTCACTACCTTAATTCCAACCACTACAATATTGCCACAATACAGGAACCAATCATAAATGGAGTAAACTTAATGGTCATCAAGCCATGCTGGAATGTCATATATCCATCTACTCATAACACTAACAACCTGAACTGTCTCAGATCTATTATACTTATCAGCAAAGTGCTCTTAAAAGATAGTTGCAGAATAATTCCCTATTAACAACCCCAACATCATGATAGTAGAATTGACTGGAAAATGGGAAAAGGTAAGAATATATAATGTTTACAATGACTGCACCCATTCTAGAACATTGAAACCCTCAAACAATATTTTGAACAAGAAAAAAGTTGAAACAACTGAGACTAAGAAGAAATCCACATAAACAGCATGATAGTACTCAGACAGAGATTTCAACCACCACCACTGATTATAGGACAACATAGCTAACCACCACTTTTTCACTACTGGCAACCTGAATGCCACTCAACCATTATTAGATCTAATAGTGGCATATGAAATGAACATGGCCCTACCAGGAGGAATTCCAACTCTCAAAGCACACAGTACCAAAAACCTAACATGTCCAAACAATATTTTTTGCTCCACCAACTTCAAGAAAACCATCATTAAGTGTAATACTAAGGAGCACCCATGACCAGTTAAGACTGACCACTTTCCAATCATCACAGAAATTGCACTCATTCCCCACACAATCATCCTATAGTATAAAAAAAACTTTGAATGAATTAACTGAGAGAACTTTAAAACTGTTCTCAAAGTTGAATTACATTCAATTCCTAATTCAACAGATCCCATATAAACCAAAGATGAAGTGGTTGACCACCTCAACACCACCTCAATATTGTCATCCAAACAGTGGTCCAAGAAGCAGTACCACTAACCAAGATCTCATCCTTCATGAAGTGCTGGTAGTTTAAGGAACTAGAAGACAAATGCAAAGCATTATATAATCTAGTGGACAAAGCAAAGAAAAAACACCATCAACAAACCCACCCTATTCACAAGACCTACCAGAAGGGCAGAAACTGACTCACTACACAGCTAGAGAAAACCAAAGAGAACCACTGGAATGAATACCTCAAAATATTGACAGAGGCAACATCTGGCAAGCTCACAAATACCTAGTAGATGAGCTATCTGACCACTTCATATCTCATACTCCCAACCTCAGATGCATACCTACTAACAATCTACCAGACAGCCAATCAAACTGTATCAAGAGCAAATATCTATATAAGGCATTCTTCAAATCAGCCTCCAATCAAACTTTCACCTACAATGACACAACATATCATATCCTGAATCTGCTATCAAATTTGAAATCACAGATGCTTAAATTACAAGAACAATAAAATGACTATCACCATTCAAGACCCAGGTCCAAACAGGGTCAGTAGCATAGTATTCATGAACTGTACTGATAAACTTGTCCCTTATATGGGACTAACTTTTAGAGCAACATTCAATCTAGAATTCTACTCAAAAGAATAGAAAATATCAACAACAGTAGTTCTTCACAAGCTCAATCCTTAAAGCCTACCAACCAATCACTTTTTTCAACACAATGGCAAAAATACTATCTTTGTGTGTGGCAAAAGATCTTACCAACATAGCAGAGAAACACCAATTGCTATTCAACACCCACTTTGATGGAAGACCCAATAGATCCACCACAGACTCCATTTTACTACTAATAAAATTTATGCATGATATGTGGGCCCATTTCACAGATAAATTCATATCAATGATGTTCCTAGATATAAAAGCAGCATTTCCCAGTGTAGTAGTTGAAGCCCTGCTATACAATATGAAAAAAAAAAAAGTCCCAAAGCAATATACAAAATGATACAAGCATCACCTTGAGAGGCAACACACAATTTTATTCTTCAATAACTACATCTCTGATTCCTTACTAATACCATAGGACTCAATCAAGGATATCTGCTATCACCAATAGCATTCCTCTTCTATAATGCAAATCTAATTGACATAGAAGTAGGACAAAAGGATCAACTTGTCCTAGAATTCATTAATGACACTACATTTATGGCAAGGTGAAGAAATTTCAATGAGTCCAACAACAAACTAATGGAAATAATGGAAGCACCCAACAAAGCATAATGCTGGAGTAGAGCACCACTTACCAGGCTGAATTTGAGATCAACAAAACTGTCCTAATCTGCACTACTAGAACTGAAATTACTAACACACTGACCAGAAAAGATAATGATAATCCCCAGACTATCAATAACAATCAATGGACACAGCATAAAGGCATCAATATCAAACAAATTCCTAGAAGTCTATATTGATCAGGAACTACACTTCACCACCCATGCAGCATATGCCATTATAAAAGGAATAAAATATGTACTTGTGTATAAACAACTAACCAAAGTTTCAAAGGGAGTAAAAGCATGCATGGCCAAGAAGCTATATAAAGTAGTTATGATCCCAAAAATGATGTACACAATAGTAGTTTGGAAAACAACTATGCTACAAATAGGATAAAGCAAGAAAAATCAAAAATGGAACATCTGTGGATTCACTAAGAAAATGAAGTCCATACAGTAATTTACAGCCATTCTCATCACCATAGGGATGCACTCCTCCACCACAGACTTCCATGCTGATCTAAACTCCATTCCAGTACTAATATACAAGCACATAGGATAAGCTGCACTAGAACTCAATATTCTCCTACCTATCCATCTACTATACAAAGAACTGAAAGCAATGCAAAGAGAAAGATGATGACACAAGTCCCCTCTATACTTCATCACAGATATCTTCTGATACCATCCTGATGACTTCAAAACCATCATTCCTGCCTCCATTACTCCAAAATGGATATTCATGATGACAGCTGAAATCAAGAAAGATGCAATCACAGCAGCAACCCAAGACATGGACACAGAAACTAAAGAAGATGTGATCACAGCAGCAATCCAAGACATGGACACAGAAACTAAAGATGTATGTATCTATGTACTTGGATAGATCCAAACAAAACAGCAACATAGGAAGTGTAGCCATCATGAAATGACAAAGTCAGAAAGTGCATAGCCTTGGCATTCATTTAGGGAGTGAAACTGACCACATGATCTACAAAGGTGAAGTAGTCAGATTGATACTAGCAGTAGAACTACTGAAAAATGCCAACAGAGTATGCTCAGTATCCATAGGAGCAGACAACAAAGCTGCTATCCTTGCATCCACCATCTTCAAAACTGGCCCTGCTCAATATTTTTGGAAAATCTTCCATACTAACCTCACTATAGCACTCACCAAGCATGCTCTCACCAACCTCAATGTTAGATGAACATCAAGATATTCTGGAATATCAGGAAATGAACAAGCAGACAAAAAGGCTAAAAAGGTGGCAGCAGGAGAATCATCCCCCATATACCTTCTCCCAAAGCAGTTATATATATATGACCAAAGAAGAATCCAAATCATATCTTTCTGAAAAGCAAATCTGCTGTAATGCAGAAACTATACAAGGACATCAAGAACCTTAGGAAGAACATTTTCAATCAATCAAAAAGAATGCCAATAGCCCACCATATTGACCAATCTCTCCCCTCTAATGTCTTCATAAAACTTACTAAAGATCTTTATCAAAGACACTCAGCCATCATCTTCCAACTATGCACTAGCCATGCACCACTCAACCACCATCTCCACCAAATCACCAAGGCCATGTCACTGCTATGCAACTACTGCAAGGAATGTGAGGAAGTGGTATTTCATTTCCTCAAGAAATGTCCATAGTTCACCATGCAAATAGCATGGCTACACTACAAACTAGTCACCAAAGGCAAATTCCATGACATATCATCACTTCTAAGTGACCCACAGTACAGTGAGGTGCAAAACCGTTGCAATGTCTAACCTCAAACTGGGGCGCGAAGCGCCCCGCAATCACTTGTGGGAATTTCACTTTGCTTTGGTGGAAACAAATAAAGTACAAACCCTTAGCTACAACTTTGTCCCCAGGGTCATGTGATTTCGCTTACATACTGCAAAGATACATCCATTTCAAAACACCAATACCATTGCAACAGTTTTGCACCTTTTGCTTTCCAGGGTATATTAGTACTTGGTATAGCCTCCCTTTGCCTTGATAACTGCTTCAATCCTTCTAGGCATGCTCTCTATCAACTTCTGACACTCTTCAACTGCTATCCCCTCCCAATCAACCTGAACTCTCTCCCACAATTCATGAATTCCCTTAGGAGAGGAATCATGATCTGCTAGTCTTCTTTTGAGATAACCCCAGAGGTGCTCAATGGGATTGAGGTCAGGAGACTGTGCAGGCCATACCATAGTATGAAAATCCTGCTCCTGAAGCCAATCCTTCACCTTTTTGCAAGTATGTTTGGGGTCATTGTCCTGCTGAAAGATGATGTCAGGAGGATCAAGACCATAAAACTGCAAAGAATTGAGCAGTTCATCCTTCAAAATCTGAAGGTAAAGGTCCCCATCCATCCTACCATCAATCTTGGTAGCATAGCCAACTCCCTGCCAAGTCATACAGCCCCACATCATCAAAGAACCTCCTCCAAACTTCACTGTACCTTCCACCAGCCTATCACTTAGCCCTTCCCCTGCCTTTTTCCACACCCACTTGCGCCCATCTGATCCTAGGCGATTGATTTTGGTCTCATCAGACCATACTACCTTCTTCCAGTCCTCCAGAGTCCAATCTTTATGAGCATAAGCAAAGTCTCGACGAGTCCTACGATGCTTGGCTGAAAGGAGAGGCCGTTTGGACTTGACCACAGCTTTCATACCTGTCTTCCTCAACTGTCTGCGCACTGTGGAGGTAGAGAGAGGCTGGTTGACTATATTGGTGAGTGCCTTGGTCACCTGAACAGCATTCTCTGCCTTTCCAGAGGAGATAAGACGAACGGCATGCCGGATATTGGCAGAGGAAAGCTTGGATGGACGACCTCCAGTAGCTTTTTGAAGCTCAGAACGCTCTTTGGAGCGTAATCTGGATATGGTAGACACATTAAGACCAGTAGTGGATGCAATAGAGTGAGCAGATTGGCCAGCATCAAGCATAGAGAGGATGGTTTGTTTTTGAGTAGAAGAGATGGTTCTCATGATGGTTGTGGTTGGAAACAAAGATGTGTGTGAACTATTTTAAACTCAGACATGCTTCTAATATGTGTATGTTTGTTTGTATGACCAAACATAACCAAATAACACTTGATTTCAATGTAATGAGCAAAGGGTGCAAAACTGTTGCAATAGTATTGATGTTTTGAAATGGATGTATCTTTGCAGTATGTAAGCGAAATCACATGACCCTGGGGACAAAGTTGTAGCTAAGGGTTTGTACTTTATTTGTTCCCACCAAAGCAAAGTGAAATTCCCACAAGTGATTGCGGGGCGCTTCGCGCCCCGGTTTGGGGTTAGACATTGCAACGGTTTTGCACCTCACTGTATGTCCATACTATGCTCAAATATATACATGTGACATGCCAATTCAAAAAAAAAAAGGAGATCTTATATATACCACCAAAGCCCAAGCATCAGAGTAAAATGAGTATCATTCCACATTACCAAACTATATACATACTGTACACCCATTCTACTACATAGACTAAATTAGGAATGAGTACAACCCAATGATGAATTGCAACATGACCCACAAAAGTGAAAACCCAACCAACACCATACTTGACAATGAAAGTATTGAATATGTAAGTATTGTAACTAGTCAATATCACAATAGGTAGCTCTATAATAAGGGTACTCACCTCAGTGGTTGAGAAACCAGCTGAGATGTAACTAACTAAAAACACACAGAAAGTAGATCATGTTTATGTAAGCTAACTCACACATTTGTAATTCCTATGCTCCCCCTCAAATGGAAGTGGATCTACTGTAGTAAAAGGAAAAAAAAAAAAGTAATCAAAAGAATGAAATACCTATATGAATATCCCATTAAACAAATGGTAATGAGCCTGAATGAGTTTGTAGGTGGATTTCAATGTGTCCCAAAAGTACTGCATTCACACAGTGTCCATATATGATAAGTCATGGATTGTATCACAGTGCTCTCTAAGTGCACACACAGTCAGTTTTAATTGACTCTAGTGCTGCTGTCTTTGCATATCGTGCCTCAAGATCACTCCTCCTATATCTGTAGTTCATATACAACCTGTGTGATATGTCTGATCTGCCCAAATAATATGGTAAGCAATTTTTCTCACTCAGGACTGGCTAACTCATGTAGATCATGTCCTTGAGTTGTCCTCAGTGACATGGTGGGTCCAAATAGTCAGTGGGCAGCCCAGAATAACTAGAAGATGCTGTGGATGGCCTATATATGTTCACTATTGTGCATTTGTACTGTGCATGCTGACTCATCTTAATCCCAGCTAGCAGTCACATTCTGACTTGTTTCAAGTCATAGCATGTGTTGCTTGCTGTGCCATTCCTTTGGTCACCATTTCCATCATATTTATTGCCTTTATCATCATTCTAGAACTTCCAATCACTCCTAACACTTCCCAACTCAACTTCATCATCCAAGTTGTCTCCTGGCCCTCCAATTCAACATAGCTAGTATTGCCATGATTCAACTTGGCTTGGCTTGGCTTGTGCCAGCTTTTCCTTTAGCTGTACTAATCCTGATTGTCAGCTCACTGCCATACTACTCCACTTGGCTCAACTAACTGTCACAACCAATTATAGTTGAATAATCAATTCATGCAGCTAAGACTGACTCTAGCCAACCATTATTCAGTTCAGACACCCTCTGTTGATGCTTGAAAAACAACATGGATCTGAAATTACATACAAAACAATATATATATGAGGTACTTGTACATTGCTATCTTATCAGGTGCCCCAAACATACAAATATTGATAGAAAAAAAAAAAAAAAAAAAAACATAGAAGCAGAATCACATATAAGGCAAGTGAGACAGTCATACCATTTGCAGGGATGCATTGCCCTTGTAACACATTGAAAATAAATCAATGTTTATCAGAAAATGATAAATACTACTTACACTTGCAGAGGAATTACCTCCTTCTTCAACACAGCTTTCAACTTGGGTCTGGATTACAAACAATGGGTCATGGGATTAATGTGAGTTTGCTAACAACGGGCAGAGAAATAGTGGTGTGAAAGTCAGAACTATGTAGTAGGTAATGGCAGCTACTCTGCAGCTTTTGTCACATCACCCAGAATGGCACAAAGATAATTATAGATGGGCTTTTGAGTAAACTTGAGACTGCATGTATATTGAAGCATAGTAGCAAGTATAGTAGGAATGTTGTCAGCTCCACTATCATGGTTGGCA
This sequence comes from Boletus coccyginus, assembly GCA_025782845.1. Lineage (NCBI taxonomy): Eukaryota > Fungi > Basidiomycota > Agaricomycetes > Boletales > Boletaceae > Boletus > Boletus coccyginus. The sequence goes on from JAHZSR010000215.1 coordinate 17,865, forward strand.
AGGAAATTTTGCTTGTGATCAAGTGTAGTTGAAGGCAAAGGACTTTTGCCATCCTGGGTGAGCCATGGGAGTGAGCTGTGGTGAAGAAAGATCAAGGAGTATGCAAGTGATTTAATATCATCCTAATAACTTAGTTAAAGACCACAGTGGCTATTGATGGAAGCAAACATGAAAGTGCCAATAAAAGGTATGTTTTCTTGTGTTGGAATGTGGATGCAAGATGCTGGGTCATGGTACTTTTGCATGATACTAAAATCAATGAGAAAAATCATCTCATCAGTGTCTCCAATGCCTGTCAGAATATTGTGTGGTTTAACATCTCAGTGAATGATACTGCAAGAGTGGATGTACTCAAGATAAAAGATCTGTGATGATAAAGTTAGCTTGTTGAAGACCACAACTGGACTAGACTTGTCCAAAAACTCACAAGCTGAAGATCAATCTTCATAACTCAAGAAAGTCTAAATGTATTGGATGACTGTAGAAACAAAGTGTGCAAAGAGGGGCCAAGGCTTTGAAAAACCATAGCATGATATGCTCCTTCTCTTTCAAATCAAAGGGGTCATGGAAGCCCAGGCATTGTAACCTTCTGGCTGGTAAATGTGTCCTGTGAGCAATATATAATAGCTACATGGTGTAAAGTATGTGAGAAACAAGACAAGTATATAAACAAAATTCTTACAATATGACCCATTTCTCAATCTTTCACCAATTCAATACCTCTCATCTATATATACAACATCAATCTCCATCATCATAGTGGGTTACATGAACACTGGAGAGCAAGGTGCTGGGTCAATAGTAATAAAATGAAAATAATTCAAGTTGGAGGTTGAGTTTGCACATATCCGATGGTAGTATGCACTACAATGCCATTGCCACTGTGGATATCTACTAATGTAAACTAAACTACACTCTAGCACCAGCAAGTACAACATTATGCTAATAATAGAGTCAAGTTGGTATGCTGATCATTGCCTAGAACTTTAAAGATCAGACTCTGACTGGTCACCATTGTCAGAATAGCCAGCTGCCAATCACTGATGAAATACCAAATGAAGATTTTGAAGTCTAGACTCTACTATGGTACTGCTACATGCCATGACACACTTCAATTGCCAGGCTATCAAGAGAGGTGTGTAAGTCATCTGGTTTGTGATTTCTCATCCCCCTCCAAATCTTACTTGGCCCCTTGCTGTGGGCCTTGCAGCTCTTCTGTTATTTTTAACACAAATAGACACATGCTTCCTACTCATTGCAGTATCTCACCTGCTTTCAAAAGCTTCAAGATACAAAGAAAAAGCTGCTTCAAATTGTTCATCACCTTAGCAACCACAATACCATTTGTATCAGTCACAACTGCAGGCATCAGTTGCTCATATTTCACCAGTACAAGTATTTACAACACCCACCATGAATCTGATGTGTCTTCATTGCCAAAGAGTCACTCCATGCACCATACTAAATATTTGTCAACAAAGAAGAACACTGCAGCAATAGAAACTGCTCACCTCAGTCAACCTGCCAACCTTTTTCTTAGGGACACATTCTGCCCAGACTCCAACATACAAGCCAAGCTTTCACCTGAAGCAGGAGCTCTCCTGTAAAAATTACCATTGTTGTCCAAAGTACCTGATCTATTGCAGTCAGGTAAGTCAGATGCCAAGTGACAAAGTGAAGCTCACAAATTTATACTCTATTCAGTAGTATTTGATATCTTGTTTGAGGAATGGAGATGAAGGACAAGACTAATGAACTAATCAAAGTATATACTGTCCTTTAGGTGTTCATACAATAACTATACCACTAGATTCAATAGACATTTGAAAGGATCAACCTACGGGAGTTCAATGCCATCACTCAACCCCTAGAGACAAATGTCTCTAATTCTAAGCTGAGGTAAGTTTGCCATGATCTTATGTTGTCACTAATGATTACCAGATCATAGATTGACTCATATTGTATTGAATAGCATTCTCTTCATCAAGTTGTCAAAGTTGCTCCATAAGATGTCTCTGACCAAAATCACCCATGTATTAATTTCAGTCATCAATTAGCTCTCCTCCAATGAAACCCTCATCCATCCCTTGGTCAAAACAGGCATTAAGCTCAAGTCACCATCTGGTGACTTTATCACAACACCTGATATTGTCCTTCTACCTTCATATCAGTTAGCATCAGCAAACCAACCCTTTCCTATACAGCCTGTGGAGGCATTTCTACAGAAAGGTTATTCAATTCTACAGCCTCACAAATACTACAAAGGAAGGTCATTTTGCTAATGAGGTTTGCATGCAGACCCTCAAATTGTGTTCATCAGTGAATGTGCATCTTTCCAAAGCAAGGAAGTGCTTGTAAAGAAACTTCAATGCAAAGTCAATGCATATCCAGAAATCATCATGACCTCAATGATTATCCTCATGGAAGCCACCCTATACTGTTCTCCTAAGGAATCATCAACCACTTGGCAGACATTCTGCTACTACCCCAAATGTATCTCCTTCTTGGAGTTCATGAAGATGATGCCAGGCAAAGATGGAGATTCAGAAGCCTTTCATCCTTACCACTTTCCATCACCATTTGTCACTATCACCATCATTTCAAATCTCCAGACCACTACTCTCCTATACTATTTTTATACTTGAACTATCTTGGACTATCTCTGGGCTTTGTTTTCCATGCTTTGGACTCCCTTCTGACCACTGTTTCTACCTATAAACCCCCTGGATTGAGCCTATCATAACTCACAGATCCACATCACATTTCCTTTCCAAAGAGGTTTGTGGTTTTTCAATGTGACACACTGGTACTCAAGGGTCTTCATGCACAAGTATCAACAGCTGATCAGGGGGATACATTAAATCCTGGCAGCCAAGATTCCTTGTCCACTTACTTAAAGGATGAATTTTATAGGTGTCTCATTTAGTGTTGTATACAGTCCAGCTTGGCCCAAAGCTGAGGGCCTCAATCCAGCTTCAAGGGGCTTTGGCCTCAGAAAATCCAAGCCAGGCCCTACATTCAGACTTTGGCTCAGCTTTGGCCAAGCTTGGCCTGAGCCAGAGCTTGCCCTACCTCCATCATCTCACCCTCCCTGCATCAAGTCAGTGGCAGCACAAACAACATTACAATGCATACCATCATGCATGTATTGTGATATTGTTCATCTTGTAATTTTTTTCACCCTTACTACACTGAGTTGGTGACAGCATGAACATCCTCATCTCCTGGTAGCCTCTATGTCCTTCACTAGCAGACCCAATATGAAACAACCCTAAAAGCATAGCTTCCCTTAGGTTGTCAATAGTCCTGGACTGGAGCATAAGAGTATAAAGGGGAGCTGGTGAGGCTTAAAAGTCTTTCTTATAGTGCTTATAAGGAAAACACCAAGAGAACCAGACTAGGGTTCTCTGGCACTGGCATTGAGCCTTAAGTACTACATTGTAGTATGTACATGTTGGTATCATATCTAATGATCTGATGATGAAAGGGGAAAAGGGCATAGGGTAAAATGGAAGTGGAATACATGAGGACCACAGCCTGTGTGGCAGAATGGAAACAAAGTGAAACATAAGTGAAACACATGTATCAAGGGAATGGAATGAAAGCATGATAAAACACTTCTGTGATAAAGTGAAACATAGATCTGAAACAGAGATATGAAATGGGGAAGATGAGAAGTGTCATGTGTGAAATGGAGTGAGGAAGTGAAGAACAACTAATATGTACAAAATTGGAGAAAAGACAAGATAAGATAAGATTGTCTGTTGTTATACATGGAAAACATTAAGTCCAATGAACATAGGGGTACAGGAATATACTGATCATAATACAATATGTCAATGCCACATTGACCTGTAGCAAAATGTTTGGATGCAGAATCATAGATATTCTATATGTGATGCTAGACATTTGACCCGAGATTTCAGTTTTTACTATATTCCCACGGTCCAAATGCTTAGCTAATTAAGGGAGATATAGACCCTAGTATCTAGTATTTACCTCTATTTTTTCTTCTTTGTTCATTCACAGGTTGTGGAGAAACAAAATGATTTCTTCCAACATACTTTTATTACTACAGTACCTACAAGTACATAGCAAACCATTTCTTTAATATCTCTTTTACCCTTAAGTACTTAGCCAAGTGTCAGAGAAGCAAATGGAGCATGTGACCTCATTTGCGAATCACCTGACTCAGATCATGTGACCTTGCACAGCATGAGTCATTGCCAAGCCAAAGGTTATTTTAGCTCATTGCAAGTCATTTTCTAACAGGATAAGTCTAATTGGTTTTGTGCTGAGACGGCATCACTCAGGGAAGGATGGGTTGAGCCAGCAAAATGTGGTTGCTTTGATGAGCAACCTGATTAAGATTGAACCACAAAAGGAGGACAGGTGTCCTAAAATGCAAATCAAGAAAAAAGGCTGATTTGCTCAATCAAAGGATATATGTCCAAGTATGCAAAAGGAGCACTGTAAACACTATAAATACAAGGGAAGGGAGGGAGGGTTTTTTTTTGGGGGGGGGTGTGTGAGAGATGGATAATGAAGAGCATATGAAATCAAGGGCAAGGGAAGATCATGGCTTGAAGCAAGGTGGGGTGGGTACGAATGTACTGTTCCCATGTGTCAGAACACCAATGGCCAATAGCTTGAATATGAGAGGAGGCGACGCCTGAGGTGGCAAGGAAGGTGGCGCCACCAGCGTGCATAAAGTGACCACCGATAGAGGGAGTGGAAAAGACGTGCTTCAGTCAGGACAGGAACCAGGAACGAGTGGGCGGTTGACCCAAACTGGTCAGCCAGAGGTGGGGGGTAGAGGGGGAAAAGCTGGTCCCGACCACGAAGATACTGTGTGAAGAGGAAATAAGGGTCAGGGTGAGATGCCTGTTGATGGATGAGGATAGTATTCTCTTTGAAAAGATGGTCCACCTTGTTGGTTTGGAGTCCAAACTAATAAGAAGAGGATGTGATGGTGACAGAGTGCCACAGAATGAATTTTTGATAGTCATGTGCTGAAGTGGTGTTAGGCCAGGTGAGCTTGCCAAGACAGAGAAGGGCAAAGAACCCAGTGAGGAGTTGGGTCAAGAATAGAAGGTCATCAAAAGCAAGAGGAGCTGGTGTCAGCAAGATAGCAAGAAGCAAATCATTGCATGTCAATGTGTCAACCCACTGAATAGGACGACCAAACCGCCGGAGAGAACCCTTTAATGTTCGAGCTACAAGGCTAGAGCACTGAGCATCACAGACATGTGGAAAGAAAGGCTCAAGCTGGTTGACAATATCAGAGAGATATGTTTCGACAGAACGAGGATTGATGTGTTGAGACATGTATGTGATGAAGAAGGACAAGGTGTCAGGAGTTGGCTCTATGAGAAAGTGATGCAAGTGGCAAAAATTGAGGTAAGAGTTGAGATGTGAGGAATAGACATGAGTGGTAGAGTTGTCGAGGGACAGCTCAAGTGTGATGGAACACTCCGTGAGGAGGCATTCCATAGTCCAGGCTTTGCAAGGGCATTACCTGGAGGGTAAACCTGAAGAAATCATTTTTTGGCTACCCCCAGTGCATTCTGAGGGGGTTGAAAGGAAGATATAGAGATACCAGGTGTGCAATGACAGGCGGTGGCATTGCGAAGATGAGACAAGTGGTCTGCAACAACATTGTCTACTCCTGACACATGGAAAACCGGAGATCTACATCATATTGAATGAGGAGATCAACAATACTGATAAGCATCCAATTTAAACTAGGAAGAGCTGCGAGTGAACTGAACATTTGGACAGTGTTCAAGTTATCTGTAAAGACAGCAAGGCGACTGTCAGATGGCATGCATGAGACGGCATATTGGATTTCTGCACATACAGTAAAAGCTTTGTTGTAGAAAATGGTTTCCAAGGGTTGACTTGGCGAGACATTCAGGGGAGCCTGAAAACCTTCATTGGACCCTAGAAGCCAAAAAGCAAGTGCTTGTGAAGAGGCATCACAATAAACTCAAGTCACATCCTTGGACAAGTGATGGTAGTTCTAGGAGCAGGATTTTATGATGAAAATTCCATTGGATTGTTCGAAATGATGAACACCCCACAGTAACTCTTATTCGACATCGCGATTGATCCAAACCAAGGCTTGTTGAAGGAGTTTGCCAGTGGTCTTATGATAGATGCCACAGAGGCTCGGTCGCAAGAGGGGATATACATTCAATGCCCAATTAAGGTATCCAGCCACATGCTAGAAATCCCGTAAGGTATGACATGTTCTATGTTGAGCAAACTCTCGGAGCGCCTGGATAAGGTTACTTCTTGACTCATCAAACATCCAGATATGCATGAGATTAGGGTGCACATCGAAACCAATGATAGGAAGCTCGGTTGCAAAGACCTGCTTGTGTACCTCATGAGGAAGTCCCAAGTAATCCCATAATCAAAGAAGACGAGCGAGGCTGGAGGGAAGTTCCTTCTGATAAGGCTCATACCAGGAGATTTGACTTTGTTTTTGGAAAGAGAAAGAGTCGTCAATATATATGAATAAGTATTCAAGGAGGGGCTTAACCACCATGAGCCAGATGACGAGTGACATGAAAGCATGAAAAATCCATTGAGAGGTACACCCACCAAAAACATTTCACCGATCAACATGTCGGGCTCCTTCAAAGGACACAATCTGCTTTATTTGCCATAGTGGGTGCATGGGCATTTGTTGGTATGCCTCTGACACATCCACTTTCCAGACAATGAGGTCATCTTCATCCCCACCATTCTCATGATGTAGACGAAGGGCATTAGCAAGGTCTTGAACGTTGTCAAGAGTGACACCAGCAATGTCATTCCATGAGATCATATTGTTGAGAGCAAAGTCACTGGCACTGTGATTGGTAACAAGTTGAAGTTTGTCCATCCCTGGCTTTGGAACGGCATGGATCAGCATGTTATACTGTACATTCCTGGAAGCAAGTCAGCGCCGAATGAAGGAGAGTATCACCTGACACTGATCTCTTTGTCGATCTGAGAATGGAGGAAGTCATGTTCAGGTTGAGGTTTCAGTGTTTGAGACAAAAAGTCCCAAATAGTGGGCCACTCTCCATAGTGAGTGTCAGCGAATGGCCAAAATCCTTCTCATAGCCCTATACAAACAAAGTGAACAAAAGGCTGGTTCGGGTGTTCAAATAGGAGTGATTCAAAATGATCAACATCAATAGGAGTGGTGATTTCAAAAAGGTCTGGATTAGATGCAATAGTTTGTAAGGCTTCCAAGTTTTTATATTTGTTTTCTGGTGGCCGAGGTAATGGAGCTGCTGTCTTAGTCCATCTAACAGTTTTGCTATGCACATCCCATTTGGTGCCCCAAACCATTCTTCATTTACGTTGAGGGCCCTCCCCGATCTTTTCATTCATCAGGTCAAGCTTACAAACAGTCTGGTTGTCGATGATTTCCATGGCAGTTGCAGACATCACAGTAGTGTTCATACTGGCATTTGCCTGCAGACTTATTGCAGGTGCTTCTGTTCCAGTTATAACACAGGTCTTTCCTTCCTGAGGAATCTTTGCCCCATCACCAAAGTCTTTCTTCTCTTTGCTCACCGATACTGGGACCCATATCATATGGGGAGAGAAAAATGGTTCGCAAGTCCTTGAACTGGGTGAAATTATCGAGGCAAAGGTGTTTTTGATGGGAGACTCGAACCTGAGCAGTGCAGTCAAATTCAATGATCTGTTCATGATGGGAAGGCTGAACGGCAGAAAAGAGTTGGGAGATGTATGATTCCCAGGTGAGATACTCTCCCCGGCGAGGAGGTAGGATGTACGACACTGCTTGGATGATTTTTAAGAAAGCAATAATCCATTCATCATGAGTTCGGACTGATTTTGTTTGGCGAGGGAGTTTGATGGAGAGTTGAAAGATATCTCTGATGTCTTGGGTTTGCCTAGAGTTGACCTCAGTGGAGTAATGGGCCCCAAGGACCTTGTTGAGATCGACGGCAAGTCCCTTGATGAGCTGAAGCCATTGATCTGATGGGAAGTCTGGACATCCCAGGGAGAGCAGAATCTTTCGAACGACGAAGGTTGGGTCACTAGCCCAATTGTTGAGGAGTTCGAGTATCTCTTGGAAGTCTGCTGATAAGGACGATCTGATAACCTGTGAAGAAGAGCACCATGGGAAGAGGGATTCATCGATTGAAGTCCTCTGTCTTTTGGATTCTCCTCCTTCATCTTCATCAGAGTCTTCTCTTTCACCTTCTGGATGGACCCTTTCCTTACAACTGGCCCCAGCTTCTGCTTGATGGTCATCTTGTTGTTCACTTTGACAATTGGTTCCTCCTCGCTGTCTAGCAATCATTTATTCAGAGTCGATGTGATCAAGCATGTTGAGGTAGGTGGTAAACGCTCCTGAGTCTGATCCTTAGACTTGGACCCATGCCAATATTGGAAGATAATTCCGATACATCATACAAGGATGGACTGATTTTCTTCGTCAAGCTCGGACTGTCCAATCTCACCAGAAGAGACAGTTTCAGAAGATCCTTCAACATTGCATGACATGAGACAAATTCAGATTTGGTGATGAAGAAATAAGTAGCGAGAAAATTATACGAAAGTAAGCTATCAAGATGACAAGAGGGAGTTAGAAAGGGATACAAAGGCTATGAATGGCACATACCTAGCAAGATGAGGAGAGGAAGTAAGAAAGGGTGAGGCTCCCCTATTTACTTGTCATCTTGCTAAGGATGATGTCAACTCCTGATGGAGTTCGTACTTTCAGAGGTGGTGCTCTGGAGGGAGCACGTGACCGATGTGGCTGATAGTCACAGGAGGAGGCGCAGGGCCTTGCGGCAGGGATCACTGGACTCAACCTATTAGATTAGTGTAAATAAATCTAAACTCAACAAAGTGAGTTAGTATAAGTCAGCATGAGTCATATTTTGGCACAGCCACATGTAAATTACTATATAAGAAGTGCATTTCAGCCCCATTTGGACAATTCCTTATTTTTAGGAAAAGGTTCCTACTCAAGTGAACTCAACCAACAAGTGCTCACAAGTGCACCCCTCTACAAACAGACAGTGAGGCTATATAGAGTAGTTCCCATGCTATAAATAGGGCTACTTAGACCCATAGTTAGGAGTATACTGAATCCCTTAGGATAGGGACAGTTAGAATACCTTTAAAGAGAAAACTTCAAAGCAGACAACTAAAGGGAATAGATCCCCAGCTAGTAGGAAGATCTAATAGTTCAATAGCACCTTGGGAAAGGGTTTTAGTCAAGCATTTAAGCTGATTGCCAACTTCTTAGTGCATACATAGTATAATCAGCTTAGAAAAAGCTATTCTGTGTGACTGAGACATTTGTGAATCACTAGTGAGAGTCAAGCATGTTAACACTACCTACCCAATTGAGCATTCCTATTTGACTGGAGCTAATTAGAAGTCATTGAAAGTGCATTTTAGGAAAGTAACCCTAGTCACAATGAACTACCCTTGTAGCAACCTGAGAAGTTGTCTAGACCATTTTCCAACAATCTATCATACATTCAGTACACCACCACAACTGAAAGCCAAACCTTTAAACATATTACTGGAAGCAATCCCCCTCAACCTTATTGAAGATTGACAAACAAACCACATGCCTGATAGTCAACCCCTTTCTACAAGTTGGTACTTGTTTTTAGTATCAATTTGATCAGGGAAGAGTGCTCTCTTCACCTCACTTCAGGTTTACTATCCATGGAGATAAGATTGGTTATCTGGTAAGCATTTCTTAGCATTTCTACTGATCTTATCTAGAAAGAAGACAATGTGTTCATTTTATTGATGTGCTCATTTCCATTATCTGATGAGTTCCTGGATCCTTTAGAGATTGCCTGGTATGACCATTTCATCATTCAGCTCATTTGGTTTGTCTAATAGTCTCCTA
>JAHZSR010000216.1:0-27619 GCA_025782845.1 Boletus coccyginus
GGGCGGAAAGAAAAGGTCCTTGTACTCGCTGCGGTGTTGTGTGCGGTTGGGTGAAAACCCGCAGGGTTTCCGGCTCAAGGCTGGGCTCTAGCCTGCCTGGGAAAAGGTGAGCTGTGAGGGCGGGATGGGCCCTCGCAGTCAGCTTGACCGGCGCACGGACAGGCGTTCGGGCGACTAGCGTCGAGCGATGCCAATGGCTTGGCTATTGGCACTGTGAGTGGGAGAGGTGGGTGGGTGACGACGAACAGAAAAGAAGATAGCGAGCGAGGTGCAGCGCGAGCTAGCGGGGGCGGCAGGAAGAAGAAAGGCGCACCGCCCTCGCTTAGCTTTCGCGCAGACCTCATCCGTACGCCGCTTCGTGCCTCCGCTTACGTAGGATACCATCTGCGTGATGTCGCTCACTCGAGTGTGTCAAATAAGAGTAGGGTACTGATTAAGTACAAAGCGGTGGAGGTTGGAAAGAAAGGGCGGAAAGAAAAGGTCCTTGTACTCGCTGCGGTGTTGTGTGCGGTTGGGTGAAAACCCGCAGGGTTTCCGGCTCAAGGCTGGGCTCTAGCCTGCCTGGGAAAAGGTGAGCTGTGTACCCTCTCATTAGGAGCCTGGCGACGCGCCCAGCGAGGCTTGGGACCCGATCACTAGGAGCGAGGCTACGTACCGTTAGCGTACCGGTGGCATGGCAGTTCGCATGAAATTGTTGAAGAGTTGTTGGTCGGCTTGAAGGAAGGGCGCGAGGATGAGTGCGTGATCTCTCAAATAGAGCGTGAAAGCGTCTCCGGCCCAACGCCCGATCACTTTGACCACGTCGAAAGGTACTCCTTTCAGCAAATAGAAAAGGGTGCCTCCTATGCGGAGACTGTGACCTTTTAGATCCGAGAGGTTGTTCCGCTTGGCGATGACTGCAAGTTTGTTCGTTACTTGAGTTTTGGATAATGGGCGGAGTCCACCCCTGGAGTGCTTCCATGCGAAAAGGTGGGCGTCTGGGGGGCTGGGTTGATGCGAAGATGGTTTGGAGCGCTGTTTCAGGGTTTGTGATGCAACCCGTTTGTGGCGCGCATTGGACGTCTTCGCCCGTGATTTCGCATTTGGTGACGGGGATTCTGAATTTCAAAACTGGGAGACCGTCCTTGTCCCTCAGCGATGAGACGCCGCGGCGTGTGATGTACTTGGTGGGCTCGAATTTCTCGCGAATGTTGGGCACTGTGAACTCGCCTAGTCTAGCCACGCAGTAGAAGGTTATTACTATGCAGGCGTACACGGCCGCGTCGCACGGGTCGTTCATGTTAAGGCCGGCGTGTATGATTTTTAGGTCGTCTACGGTGATGGGGGGACGCTTGGCGCGTTTGGAGCTACGGGGGCTAGGCGAGCTGCTCCTTGGAGCGTGAGTCGCAGCTCGTCTTGGGGAATGTCCCAGGATTGTCCGTGTAGGAGGTGCCAGGCTTTAATGCCCGCCGCGTAGTTGGATAGTGCTGAACCAGACGCTCCTCCCGCGCAGCTGGAAAGGAAGGCTAGGAGTAGTGTGCCTGAGATCGGGCAGCGTTCCAGATCCGGGATGGGTCCGTTCAGGTCGCAGTAGACGTGGTACGTGAGCAGGGCATTTCCATAGAGGACTTTGGTGCTGTCTGCCCAGGAAGCTCCGATGACCTCTAAAATGCGGTTGAGGGCATCGTCGGAGATGGTCGCGGGAATGGTGTTGCCCGATGGTCTCAAAGAGGGAGTTGACGGTGTCCAAAGACGCAGCCTGTCTTTGGCAAGGCAGTGGGGACGGTTCGGGGAGGGTAGAGGTTGGAGGTTGGGTGGGTATGGTCGTGGTTTGGGCACTGTGACGGACGAGCCTCCGGTGCCAGCTGGGGAGGTTAGTGTGGAGTTGAAGCGTGCCGGATTAGAAAATGTCATTTTGTAGGGCGCTGCGGACCAGCTCGTCTTCGTGTTGAGCTTCAGCTCTGGCTCTCTCGGTTGCCTCTTGTTGAGCACGTTGCTCGCTGAATATTCTAGTGGCGCTGTTGGAGTACTTTCCTTCCCGTAGGTCTCTGAGCTCCCGGGCGGAAAGTGGGTCAGTGGCATCCGAGAGGAAATCCCCAAGGTGCTCTGGAAGTGGGATGGCTGGGAGTAAAAGGGATTCGGAGTCGTAGAGCCCTCTGGAGGGCCTGTCGGCTGGGTTGTCACTGCTGGGAACGTAGCGCGTTGCGACGCTACGGATACGAGTGGCTGAGCTGAGGAAAGTGTGGATATGTTTGAAAATGGTGTTGACTGCTCGGTTGCGATGCCTGCCGACGTGCCATCCCTCCACGATGCCAGTGTTGTCTCCGTGGAGTATGACGTGGTTGTTGTCGGGAAGGAGAATGTCGAGAGTGCGGATAAGGAGCTCAAAGGCGATGGCTTCGGCCCATCCGATGTCTTTGGGTCCGTGGAGGGATCTCCAGTCTGCACGCAGACGCCAGGCACGCCATCGGTTCCCGACGGTGATACCGATTCCAATACCAGAACTGGCATCGGAGTAAGCTCTTGGGTCGAAGAGAGGCGGTGGAGCAAAAATTGGACGGGTAATGGATCCATTGCGTAGTCTGTCCCTCCACCAGAGGAGGTCTTTTTCAATCCCTTTATCTGGGTGGTGCGGTATGAATGGACGTTTGGCGCATGTCGACAGCATGCTTTCGAGCCCTGTCAGGTAAGCTCGGCCCTGAGGCAGTATGGATGCTGCGTGTAGAAGCTTTCCGTACAGCTCCTGCACGTGTTTGAGCGTATGTGCTCGTCTCTCTAGCCAGGCATTGATTTCGTTTGTATATTTCTCTGTTTTGTTGGGACTAAGTGTAACCGTGCGCTGTTCTAGGTTCCAGACGAAACCTATGTAAATGGTGGATGCCGCAAACGGTTGGTCTTTGGATGCTTCCCATGGGATTCCGAGCTCGCGGGAGATTTCATCTATGTCAGCAATATTGTATGTGAATCGGGCATCTTCGTCGGATCGAGAAGATTTGTTGGAAAGATCCTGGATAGGGAAGGAACAGCTTTCGCTAAATTCCTCTATTAGCCCGTCCTGGTGTTCGATGCCGCTGTACCAGATTCTTGACGTCGTGTGCCTCATTCCGGTTCTCATGATATCTGCGTGCCATTGACTTCTGGCTGCATTGTATTTGAGTAGGTGTTTCCGCGGGATGCGGAAAAAGAGATGGTCATCAACCCACTTGTCAAGTGGACCGATGCCGTTGGCACGTAGTATTTCCGCACCTGCATCCGCCACTTGTCCGTATGCGCCACAAGAGGGTGATGCGCCGAACGCGACGCACGTGTCAATGCATGCGGTTGTGTCGGAGATTCGCACTACTGCTGCCGGCCATTGTGATTCATGTAGTGGGATTGTGCGGTATGCTTCTGCTACGTCACGCGTTGCAACCTGTGAACCTTCGGGGAGGCGAGAAACCAGGAGATAGATTGTTGAGAACTTCCCCCAGGTACATGGGAAGAATTCCATGGTTATGGCTTTGTTGATGGACTGGTTAGGGAAACGAGGCGATGCCTCGATGGGGAATGAGAAGTTCTGTATTAGGCGGAATTTGCCAGGTTTTCCGGATTTCGGTATTAGTGAGAGGGGGGATGATTGAAACGAGCCAAGGGAGGTTTCTATCTCCGAGAAAAGGAAGGGTCCTATGTAACGACCTTTAGTCAATTCTTTATCTACGATATCCTTGAATTCAGATTCATAAATCGCAAGGGAGGTACTATTTGGAGGGATCTGTACACGGGGAGGTGTGGGATATCCTACAGTGAAGCCGTGGCGAAAACCGGTTGGAATGGAGGGGAAGCGATCTATTAGTTTTGTCTGTCGGAGCGCGACCTCCCAGGCATCTGCTTTATATGGTGTTAGAGGCTGGTGCCTTCTGCGCTCGAGGGCATGAGCTAGCCCCATGCGTGGAACCTCCGCAACCTGAGCAGGCATGCATGCCATCGTGTTTCTCGTGGCATCCACTTTCACGTTGCCACATGCTGCATAGGATGGTGCCCGTGTCTTTGACTCGCAGTGCTTTGTTGAAGCGCTCGACGAAGGTGTCGAACTGGTCATTCCAGGTTCGTTTGGCTGCACAGAAAACGACTGGGATGGAGTGTTTGTGCCTGCCGAGGCAAACGGCGCAGACAGGTAGGGTGTTGTTTGGAAAGGCTGAGGCTTCGTGCGCAGGTGGTTGGGTGTCGATACGAAAGGAACGTGGACGTTTGGGCAGGGACGAGTCTGCATGTTCTCTGGACGGCGGGGAGATAGGCCGTTTGGAGAGGCTGGGGGTTCGCGAGTGCGCAGCTCTGTTCGAAGCGTTGAATGTGGGGGTTTGACCCGAGAATGATGAGTAACGGTCGTTGAACTAGGGGGGACCGATCATCGTGGTATACACGGTATGATGAAGGATGAAAGACGGGGTTACGACGCGTCCGGAGAGAGGAAAAAGCGGTTGTGAGAGGAGCGCCGCCAGGCAAGTGTATTCGACCACAGGGTGGGAAAGGAGTCCACGTCCCGATGGTGGTCCACATGGGAATCGCGCCCGCGTGTGGCATCGGGAAGGGATCACAAGATTGATGGCACAGAGAAAGGAAAGGAGGGAGGGGGGGGGGGGGTAGCGAGGTTAGACGAGGTTATTGCGAGTAAAGGATAAAACAGACCGTTCGGACTGCTTCGATCTTGGCAGCATACGCGTTGTCGAGCAATTCCTGGTGGTAGTCATTGAGACGACCTACGTGTAGCGGTACCAGCCGAAAGGCATCTGGCGTCCCGAGGGTCTTGTGCCAATCTCTGCGGACCCTTCCTTGGTAGAGGAGGAGGGCGCGCTTGCGGTACTCGCTAGGATCATGCCTCCAGTCATGACCCTCTATGGCTAACCAGAATAGTCTAACCATGTCTAGGCGTTCCGCAGGCCAGTCCTGTTGCCTCATGGCGTTGAGCATTCTGTAGTTCGCCTCTCCGAATTCCTCCCACGAGAGCGCTTCGTCTTTGATTTTGTGTTTCTTCGCTCTGACGGAAGCGCTGGTTTGGAACGTCGGGCCTTTCTCCGTTTGGACAAGGGTGAGAAGGTCTTCGTCTCCTGAGCCGTCTTCTTCAGCCTCGCGGATGCCTTTGTTGGTGAAAAGGTAGAGTGGAACGTAGTCTCCTTTACGCAGCTTAGTGAGCGCGTGTTGTGATGGTAGGAGTAAAGCCGTGGACGGAAGAGGCCTGTCCGGAATCGGCGTGTACTTATTCTTATATTTCTTTTTCTCCTCTTTTTTCGCCTCTTCCTCCTCCTCGAGTTGGAGAGTGCGGCGCTGATCCGCTGCTTGCTCTGCCTGTTCGCGGCGCTGTCTCTCTTCCTCAGCATTGGCTACCCGTTGATTTTCCCAGTTCTCCACAGTCCTGGCGTGATGAATGGTCCACAGGGCTCTGAGAATTTCAACGGCTTCCTCTTCCGTCTTACCGTCGACCGTGAAGACGAGTCTTTCGTCATCGAACTCCGGGAGTGCATAGTCTGGGCATCGTTCTTGATTGGGGTCTGCCATGGCTTCGATGCAGAGTGGATAGTGTCCAAGGCGGAGTAGGATGACGACGAACAGAAAAGAAGATAGCGAGCGAGGTGCAGCGCGAGCTAGCGGGGGCGGCAGGAAGAAGAAAGGCGCACCGCCTCGCTTAGCTTTCGCGCAGACCTCATCCGTACGCCGCTTCGTGCCTCCGCTTACGTAGGATACCAGTAAAATGCATTACGTAATAATACCGAAAGCGACATACCCCCTGAAGAGTCGAGAGCTCCCGAACTCGCCCTGCGGCAGCGCTTTGAGTTCAGCGTTAGATTCCCAATAGTTTACAAGTCAACAAACCAACGATAATCCATTCAGTGATACCTTGCGAGGGCCCTCCATGTTTGGATTAACCAGTGAACCCCATTTCCGTCTCCGTTTGCCCTACCGCATCAAGATCAACGAGCATTTGTTTTCGATGACTAATAAAGCCAGAGTACCGTAAGGCGGAGCTTCGAAGGGAACCAATTTCAATCTGCTAGAGGCGTAAAGAAACGCGAATTACCAAGGCATTGTCTGGGAGGGAGAATTCGTTGGTATTAAGGACTGCAAGCAGTTTATGTAGTACGTTGCTCACTGGCAGAATCTAAAGTGCACCGACCAGTCCAGTAAGAGTCTGCAAATCATCGAAAGAAGCATCATCGTGAGTTATGTGGTGCCAAGGAATAAGAGGAGATAGCTCGAGTCGACCGTCGTTCTCCTTGCTGCCATATCGCCAGTGTGGGCCGATTACGCCAATCCAATATAGCTTCCCGCGTGTGGTCCGAGAGAATGTGAAATTTGCTTGCTTGCAAAGTTGCATAAACAGTCGCTCTACGCCGTTTGGCCAGTGCTGACTGTTCTTGACTTTTACAATAAGAACAAGTTGGAAATTAAGACCCCCGGGCTCTGTGGCTCTCGAAACCTCGAAGATGAAATCTGGGGTTGTAGACTCGTTATCATCTTCATCAACGAGCTTGCGTTGAGGAGTGACCTGAAAGCCGTCGGAAGCAGGGAACAGTGTGGTAAGGATAGTGTTCCAGGGCCCATACCACACGCTCTCGATCGGCGCCGTATGAGTGGTGTAGTATTGCAATACTTGGCAAGTAAGGGTGGGAAAGGGGCATCTGGCTAGACGTCCTTGGAATCTGGGCTCGAAAGATGGTGGTAGGCTTACTTGCAAGATGCAACTTTAACAGGGAGATAACACAGCAACAGACAACGGTGGGGCGAATATCAGTATGCGCGTCAAAACGGTTAATTTGATGAATGGTATGCGGTCGCGTGTGACGCAAGATCTTTGTCAGCTCTTGGGCTGCTATCTCCTCGCCATTCCCAGCAACAGTCCATACTCTTTTATGAACAGTCGCGGTTCTCGTTTACTAAGGGAACGATCGTGCGAGAGTCCCTTGGCGCAACCGAGTTTACCACGCTCACATGTCCACCTGGTTGATCCCTAGATACGTTGTGCTGCGTGCTTGATCCATGAACACGACTCCTCGAGCTGAACGTCATCGACGAGGCCTCTGTCTTTATGGCGCATAGAGAAACAGGGAGCATCCTTCGTTCACGCGATCTATACTATTTGATCAACAATGCAGGCGTCGTCCGTATTTCAGAGTCTCTAGGTGCCCAAGCACCATGGACATTGCGGATGTCATACGCACCGTAGGGACAACATCTGGGGTCCGAGCACTCGTCTTCCGCACGTTCATCTTTTTCCTGGAACGAAGCACGCGAAAAGTGATTGTCAACATCTCAAGTGCGCTTGAAGATGATCTCGGCAGTCAACACACGACATACAGTATAAGCAAGATGGGGTTGAACATACTAGTAGGCACTTTGCGGGAATTGGCCAATGGCTTACAGTGATACTTAGACGGTGCAGACATATAAACAACTCAAAGAGTGGCCGGATCTGATCACATTTGCCATCTGGTGCAAGACGATAGCGCTCTCCAATAGACATGTGCGGTGGGGTCTGTAAGGACGTGGCTCTGGAAGTGTGGGCAAAGTGCTTCCAGACGCGAGAGATGCGACGCCTGATTCCGATGAGGACCTCGGTAATCTACTAGTAGTAGTCCTGTGGTGAAATCCAGTTGGTTGGCATTCATTATCTTATCTCGATCATATCATCGAGCCATTTTACGGCCGCGTGCGAGTTTCGACCCGACACTGGAGCCACCGCTCCCACCCAGCCCAGCATTTCAGCCCGTTACAACCCGCACGCCGTCGTCAAAATGCGACCACCACATCAAAGCCTCTCCGATGCCGAGTTTGATGCAAGTTCCAAGGCCATGATAACGGTTATTTCACTCATATGACCCACACAGGCACTCATCAACGGCGCGATTAAACATTCCATCCAAACATTCTCCAAACTTACCGGTTTCGCCGCCGACGGCGCATGCGTACCCACTCAATATCTCCGCATCGTATCCATGATGTACGACCAGCTCGCCGCGAACAAGATCCCGCGCGGTCCCGTCGGGGAAAACATCCCAACCCCAGACCTCGACCTCGCGACTACTTCGCTGGTCGGCCTCGGCGTCACCCTCCCCATATGGCTCAGTCACAAAGACCTCTCGCAACAGCTACCCAAGGTACTCTGCACTCATTGGCCTGATATCCGGCGCTGGTTGCTCTTCTTGTATCGGAACATCATCGTTCAGGAAGGTCTCGACATGAACTTGCGGTTAACCTGCAAGACCGCCGTCCTAGAGTTCCTCGGGCTTATCCGCGACAGACTCCTCATGCCCTGGTCCAGATCCATCCCTGCCGACCGTGAGGTCATGAAGATGATCTGCGATCTCTGGTTCATGGAAACCCGGGATCCCGGATTCTCCAGCTGGTCCCCCAAGGCAGACACCCAACGTGAATCCGCCGTCCTCAACTCATGTTTTCTCATTGCGCACGAGCTCGGCACCACCATCGACTGGTCAAATCTGCTCAGCCTATTCCATGGCGAACCAGAACTCATCGCGACCGTCTCTCTTTGTCATCTCGATCATGAAATATCGCGTGAGAACGAGCTGGATTTGAATTGTATCGCCTGGGACTTGCATATCATTACCGTTCTCTCTTTACAGGAAAATATCTGCCTCGCGATCATGCGCCAAGGCGCAATCAAGGCTGCTTCTGAAATCCTTGCGCTCATCGTTGATCGCGAATGGGAAGGCGAAATGCGGGTGCTGGCCGCGCGATGTATGACCAATGCGATCGTATTACTGAAGTCACGAATCGAAGAGATGGATGCACTCCCCTTTCTAATACAGGCACTCGAACGTGGGCTGGTCGCTTCGCTTCTCAAGTGTGAAGCGTTGTTGCCGTTTACGGAACAGCCTGGAGCACCTCGGCAGCCGGTCGTGTTACTCGGAGTCCTTCCCGGGTATACGGTGTACCGCTCCATCTTGTATCCGCTTGTGCTTGCTGTCGACTTCGCGATAGTACACAGGTTAGATGCCAGACTCTCGGAAGGCGGGGAGCTTTACAAGGCTTGGAAGAGACTCAAAGACACGGTCGACGAGCGACGCCGGTTAGTGAGGCGCGACGTTGCCAACGGGCACATTCAGACATGTCAAAACGACAAGGTGAACAGCATTATTTCTTGTCAAGTACCGTGATACGCCGAACTGACGCGCTGTGTTGCACGCAGTGCTCGAAAGCGAGCCATATGGGCAGGTTTAAACGGTGCGGAGGGTGTCTCCATGCCTACTACTGCAGTAGGAAGTGTCAGCGGTACGATTGGCAAAACGGAAAGCACAAGCAGTATTGCACACGAATTCATCAGCGGTTCGTTCGGACGCGTACGTGGAATTTCGTCCCCTCCTCGACCGTTGGCACGCATCAATGACTGAATGATCGATCACACATGCAGGCGGACAAATGTCGACCGTCCACAGCAAGGATCTCAAATTCTTGGACCAAATCATCCTCGCCGAGTTGAAGAAACACCGCGAACGGCTCAACGCCGAGCCTTCCAAGCTCACCCTCGCCGAAATCAATCTCATCGGTGGACAGGTCAACGTCGTCTTTGACGCCCGAGGGTCGAACGCGAATCCGTTTGGGACCAGGTGCAGGTGTGAGATGTTTGCAAATGCGCGGTGGAAACGCATGGCGGAAGTGGTGAGGGAGGGAAAGAGACAGATGGTGTTGGTGAGGGCGTTTATCCCCGGGGGAGCGTCGAGGAAAATTGTACTTCAAGCTATTCCGTTGAGTGCGGTGGTGGATGGGGGACAGGGCGAGCGACGAAAAGGTCGGGTAGTGGAAAAGTATCAGTTTAACCTGATCTTTACGTGTTGTGGGAGTGAAAGGAACGACCCAATGGGACTGAAGTAGCGTTGTCTGTATATATTCTTGTCGGCTGTAGAACAGTGTTGTATGAATGTACCATTGAGTGATGCAGTAAAATTAGGTGTACCATGCTCGAAAAGCGAACAAGGCACTCCAGTACACCTGCACGCGGTAAGGATGTTTTGTATGTTATGGAGGGAAAAGGTGGCTTGGGTGCATTCAATGGAAACCAGCGAACCTAGGCGAGTCGGCTGAGCTTGCTCAAAGTCGAATCATTGGTCGTGTGTAGTAGTAGCACGGGCAATCAGGATCATTCTGGAACTACAAGTACATCGAAAAATTAGCGTCGAGGCGTGTTGGAGAACACCCGGTAGATACTATACAGTTACTTAGACTACGTCTCGTACCCTCACCACATTTTCTTCTTCGGACATCGGCGTGTTTACTTGTGCGATGCGCGTCTCCTTGCTTCCCTCCAGTCGAGGTATTCACCGCGTCTATTTTAGTCGCCCCGAAGACGCTATCCTGAGTGCGACCACCCACCTACGGGCGCTGCCCACCTCCAAGACTATGAAAGATAATTCAGTTGTTCGCTATCGTCTTACAAGTACAACTTTGACTTACCTCCGTTTCCGAGAGGTGTACTTCGTTTCTCTAAGATGGCCCAAATGGCACTCGCAAATGTGCCGAACAAAGTTTTTGCGTTTAATCTGTTTAGGGCATCCCTTCCACTGGCAGCGAATCAGCGTGTCCGCCCTCAGTCTCCTAATATTATGTGTGTTCTTGAAATGTGCCGAAACGCTCTTGCATGTGATGTGATCACTGCAAGCCTCAGAGCCACCCCCGACGGTCCACTGACAAGGAGCCACCGCCAAGCAGGAGTGCACACTCCTTGGAGTTCGCGTCACCTGTCACACATTGAATGTGAGGTCCGGTTGTAAAGCGTAAGCATATGCCGCTTACAGCTTTGGGCACCGCGCCAAGACTATGTTCCTCCATCACAGGAATGACGTCGTTCTGTGTGTGGAATTCATCAGAGATACACGATTGCAGAACAGAGGTATCTTTGGGCATACCAAAGGAACTAGGGTGGAATGTGTGGCGTGATTAGCAGCACCAAATAGCATCTCCACTTCACGGTCAAGTATAATTCGGTATATAGGGGACATGGGTGGTGAGGTGCTCGTGTTGATAGAAGGTACAGGGTACCGGTGGGTATTTGCATTAGTCAACTGTGGGCCTGGAGGATTTTGAATGAACTATCACACATGTTCAGCATGGACGATAACAGGGCGCAAGAGTGTCTTGCTTACATCCTCAACCCGTGCACCGAGACCGTGGTCTTCCGTGGTAACAACACTGGAATGGTGCTCGTTGCTCTATGAAATAGTTCAGAACCAGTTCCGAACAGAAAAGCATCCTAGAACACACAGTAGTGAGGTTCACTGTCTCGTACATTGAGTCCAGTTCATGGGAGGGTTCGAATCCGTATGGAGTAAACATACGATCTTAGTGCTGAGAGGTGCGAGTACGGGATCCTTTATATGCCAGCGGATGGCGGTTGTGCAGGGTTGACGTACCCTCCATGGAGTGGACGAAAGATTGAACCTCACGGGTTACGTCACCCCTGGCAGGTAGAGTAACAGACTCGGAGGAGCTATAACGCAGAGCCGAGGATCAGCAGGGTCGTAGAGAGACCCGTTTAACGGACATATCCATATCTAAGACTGACCTGAACGATTTCTCACTTTTTGGAGGGTCCAAATATTGATCCAGCCCTTGTGAGAGAGCACGATGAGCATAGGGCGGGTTGCAGCCAAGGCACAGTAGCGCCGTCACACATTCCGGCCTATTCACCGCAGAGTATCTGCCACCGAGAGCGCCCTGATCGAGGAGTGGGTGTAGATCAGTTCGCCGTCGACCAGTGTCGGATGTAAGCGACTCGGACGCACCCACACAATTATTTGTTCACATGCTGAGAGTCTGGTCTGCCATTGGCGGACCAGCGAGGGATATTAAGTGGACGATCAAAAAAAAAAAACATTATCTTACATATGAGGTCACTTATCGTGATAGACATGCATGCGATCCCGCTATTTCGCATGCCAGTCACTAAATGAACTAGGGTCGGGCTGCTTGCCACCTGGAGTGGTTTAGTATTTATGTAGGGAGACTTTTAAAATGCTGACATACCCGGTGAGCCGTGGTTTGGTGCAATGAGTGTCAAGGTTGTGAAGCAGGTATGGAGACAGATCTCGGGTTCGGCGAGTATACCATACTAAACACAGATACAAAGAAAAGTGGGGAAATGGTAGTACTGGCCCCGACACGGAGTTAGCCGAGCCGACTCTCGAACACCTGCCACAATCACGAGATAATGATCTGGTCTCCATGATCGGGCGAACCTGACCAAGTGGCCCCAGGGGCACGATCAAGAAGTTCGTCACTCTCTCGTAGGCGCCAGAACGTCCCTATCATCTTCCCCAAGTCAGTGAAATCTGAAAGCCAAGCATCTCTGGGCCGCCACCGCGCTTTTTCTCCCTCCATGCGCTCCCTGGGCACCCTGAATTCGAGCGTTCTCTTTTTGTGTCCTCTCAAGTCACTCATGCCCTCTCCAACTCCAACCGTAGTCTTTTTTAAAAACTACCTGCTCTCAACTCCAGGAGACATTGCTTCCCGTCTGACCGGATTTACGTCGGAAGGGTGTAGCATGCGGGTGTGAAAATCACCCCGCGGCCCGCTGACCTGCACCAAAATGATTGGATGCGGATACATAGTTAATGTATGTTTGATGTTAGACATTTGACCCGAGATTTGAGTTTTTACTATATTCCCACGGTCCAAATGCTTAGCTAATTGAGGGACATATGGACCATAGTGTCTAGTATGTATCCCTATTTTTCCTTATTTGTTCATTCACAAGTTGTGGAGAAACAAAATGATTTCTTCCAACATACTTTTATTACTACCTACAACTACTTAGCAAACCATTTTCTTAATATCTCTTTTATCCTTGAGTACTTAGCCAAGTGTCAGAGAAGCAATTGGAGCATGTGACCTCAGTTGCGAATCACCTGACTCAGATCATGTGACCTTGCATAGCATGAGTCATAATGAGTCAATATGAGTCAGAGTGAGTCAGATGAGGATTAGCCAAAGCACTGCCCCTAGACTAGCAGAATGATCATGTGACCTGCACAGCATGAGTCATAATGAGTCATAATGAGTCATAATGAGTCGGCATGAGTCAGCATGAGTCATTGCCAAGCCAAAGGCTATTTTTAGCTCATTGCAAGTCATTTTCTGACAGGTTGAGTCAAAGTGAGTCAATATGAGTCAGTATGAGTCATATCTTGGCACAGCCACCTCGGAACCGAAGGTAGCACAGCCACATGTAAACTACTATATAAGGAGCGCGATTCAGCCCCATTTGGCAGGTTCCCTCTTTTAGGAAAAAGGTTCCTACTTGAGTAAATCTCAACCAACGAGTGCTCACAAGAGTACCCCTCTACAAACAAACAGTGAGGCTGTGTAGAGAAGTTTCCCACGCTATAAATAGAACTACTTAGACCCAAGTTAGGAGTATACTGTATCCCTTAGGATAGGGACAGTTAGGACACCTTTAGGGAGAAAACCCCAGAGCGGGCAACTAAAGGGAATAGATCCCCAGCTAGTAGGGAGACCTAATAGTTCATTAGTACCCTGGGAAAGGGTCGAGTCGAGCACATTTAAGCTGATTGCCAACTCCTTAGTGCATAATAGAATCAGTTTAGGAAAAGCTGTTCTGTGTGACTAAGTGACGTGTGTGAATCAGTAAGCGAAAGTGAAGCGTATTTACGCTACCTACCCAATTGAGCATTCCTAATCGACTGGAGCCAATTGGCATCTTAGGGAAGTACCCCTAGTCACTACCAAGTACCCCCCCCCCCCCTAGCAACCTGAGAGTTGTCTAGACCATCTCCCCAACCATCCAGTGTACAATTCGTACACCACCCCAACTGAAAGCCAGACCCTCAACAGTTTTGCTGAACCCCCAATCACCCTCAACCTCGTTGACGATTGACGAACAAACCACGTACCTGATAGTCAACCCCTTTCTACGAGATTGATACTTATTTCTAGTACCAACTCGACCAGGGAAGAGTACTCTCTTCACCTCGCTAAAGGTTTACTACCCGTGGAGATAAGATTGGTTGTCTGGTAAGCGTTTTCTTAGCGTTTCTACTGATCTTATCTAGAAGAAGACACCGCGGGTGGGCGTAAGGGTACGGGGGATAACCAAGTATGGCATTCTTCTTCAGAACTCCCCTCGCTTGTTCAGAAGCTGTATCAACCTGCACTCGGGCTCCACTCCAGGACCACAAACACGGACTAAGCATGTGCCTTGTTTCCGGAAGACACGGGGTGGCGCCAGGCCGCTAGCACCCCGATCGAGCGTTTGGATCGCAGGAAACTTTATGTAAGTCTCCGTTCACTCCCTTGCATCCGTCGTCAAACTCTCCTCACCGAACATCCACTGAGTGTTGTCGTAGCGCACCACCGTCCGCGCCGGTAGTTTTTGCATCCTCACGACTACTGTCCAGAACTGTCTAGTCCAGCACATTCCATTCGGTCAATCATTCAGCTCAGCGAAATTAGCCATAGCGTCTGTTGTCCTGTGGTTCCCACTCTTTCTCACTCTATCTGCGCAGCTCGGAAACCAACTAATTGAGCGGGAGAACTGGTGTCTTATTGTAGATGTACATTGCACCCGGGGGAGTGACTACGATGATGATACGCAATGACGGTACGATTAGCCTTCCTTGAAAGCAGCGACGATTCCAACCAAAATTGCTTCCAAGCTCGACTGAGAGTCTGAGACTACACTGTTACTGGTACCTATGGCAGGATGCTGGCTAATTTAGGAGGCTCGCATTACCTGGCTGACGATCCAGGTGCGAACACGACATTATTACTACAAGCCCGATGTCCTGCGCCACGTGTTCACAAGTTTGGCAAATCAAATCAGTTCCTTGGTTACGCATCCTGAGGTCGAGGGACGCCAAAACGACTAGGTGTTTGTACCCGTTTTAAGTAATACTACCCGACCACCCGACATGCAGGAGTGAGTCAGGTGGCAGAGCGAGCAGCTGGCTCCCTCGCATCGAGTGCCTCGCCCGCACCCACCCGGTGACCACTCCCTCCTGCAGGTCTGACGTCCAACCTGCGTTTGTCCGTCGTACTTCACTCATGGGCGCGCTCAGTGACCTGCTTGGTGCCCTTCCCACCTTCGCAGCTCGCTCGCCCTCAGCGCTTCGGGCCTTTGCTCATACCCTCACTCCTGCCATGTATATACCTGCTCCTACCTACGAGCCACTATTGCGATCGAACGTCGCAGACTTGAGTTCGTCATGCTGGTCGGGTGAATGGCCCAGATAAACTGCGTGACATCAACATGGTACGGGCCCACAGGGCCAACGTTGGGTCCCAACTAGTACGTTCCATCTCCATACACCAACCCCAGCTCGTTCGCAATGAAATCACACTGCGCCACTCGATATCCGTGCCTCACGCTGTCCGTCACGTTCACGACCACCTCGTTCCCTCCCTCATACCCCTCCCATACCACCTCCGCCCCCACATAATTCGGACTCCCCGTCCACGCCATCTCTGTCCAGCGTTTCATCACCTCGCGTGTCACCTCAACTTGTTCAGCGGTCAACGGTTGATATAGACCGTCTGTCTCCGCCGTTCCGAATAACCAATAAAGCTCGTCAGCATGACAAACCCGGCCGCGACACATGCCCGGGTTTGGGGTCAATGGGAACCAAGGCCAACGGCAAACACGGCATGGTACGCGTTCCTCGGGTTGGTCGTGTTCGACTCCAGCGCAGCGAGGTACGTCGACGGACATAAGACCACCCAGTCGGTCAACAATTGTGCGAGCGTCAACACCGCACCCGACATCCCCCCCTCTGCCTGGGCTGTCTCGTAGGGGTAGAGTGTCGTCTCGTTCAAGATCTTGGCAACCTGGGTTTGGTTGAAGTACTGTGGGAGCATCTGGACGTATGCCGAAGGCGGCGCGGTGGGGGACAGCGTACTGGGGAGGAAGTAACAGAGGTCGCATTCAGTCGTTGACCAGAGGGTGGGGATGCGGGCGTATACACCATCTCGGATGCTGCTCACGATGTCGTTGAGGACGTAGTCCCCATCGACGACGATGTCCCAAGAAATCCCGAGATGGTAAGATGCTAGTGCTAGGTCCCTAGCGGGCATGTCCTGAACGCATGAAGCGTCTATGTTGGAAAGCATGGTCGATGTGTTTGATGCACAACCTAGGTACTTTGCGAGGGTCAATGACGTGTTCAATGCAAGCTCGCGAGAGTAGAACGGATTGCTCGTGCTGAAATCAGACACCAGGATCGCAGCACCTAGATGTGCATCAGGATGAAGCAAGAATATAATGAAATGCGGTCTCACTGAAGAGTCCTTGCGTATACTTTGGGCTCATTCCAAGGAGGTATCTAGTCAATATTCCACCTGCCGACTCGCCAAAGATCAGAACTTTTGTTCGCTAAGCATTTAATCAGCGACCGAACTCCCGGACAACTCGGAAACCCACGTCTCCACCAAAAGCCTCAATATTGTCTTGTACCCAGTGCAATGCAAGGAGGGTATCCTTAAGTGCAGCATTTGATGCGTTGAACCATCCAAATGCAGTGAGACGGTAGTTGATCGTGACAAGCACAACGCCTCCATACGATACCAAGTTAGTGCCATCATATATGTTCGAAATCGAGTTTCCAACATATCCATCGGTCGTCATGTTGTATTGGAATGGTCCACTATTCCCCGTGTTAAGTCCACCCCCATGCACTAGAGAACAGCGTTGAGAAGAGGACGAAAGCTAAATACTAATGGTCACTTACTGTAGAACATCACAGGGAGTTTTGGGACAGCATCCATAGGACACCCACCAGCGGCGATAGGAGAATAAATATTGAGGGATAGACAATCTTCTTCACTATACAACACGTGACCGTTATCGACATCGGGAGGCTGTGGAAACGTTTCGCGACAATGGATGGAGCACGTAGTGGACAAGTCTTACCTGGGCGCAAAAGGGACCATAGGAAAGAGCGGTGCGTATAGTGTTCGAGGGGACATCGAGAGGCGTTGGTGGCTGAAAACGATCTTGGCCAGCCGTTGATCCCGCGTACTTGATACCCAAGAAACGCCACGTGAATTTGTCACGGAAGCCACGAAGAATACCAGCTGTGGGTGTCGACACATCAATTTGTCGGGTGGTGTCGTAGGACGTCACGTTTGAACGCGTCAACGGGGCAGAGTTGGTACAGAGAGCGGGCAAGCGGGAGGAAAGGTCGGGCGTGTCGTCGTGTGGGGATGGACCGCCCACAGTGAATGGCGCACAGCCAACTGGGGAGAGTTTGACGACGGATGCAAGGGAGTGAACGGAGACTTACGGTTTCCTGCGATCCAAACGCTCGAGCCGGGTGCTAGCGCTGCCCCGTGTCTGCCGGAAGCGAGGACAGATGTTAGATTTTCCGACGTAAATCCGGTGCCCGTTGGAAGGAGAAATAATGTCTCCTGGAGCTGAGTGCAGGTCGACACAGCTTCTGAACAAGGGAGTGGGGTTCTCAACAAGAGTGCGCCAGCACGGTTCGGGTTGGACGGGTCGAGATCATTGTTCGAGACAATAACCACGTCAGTGCCAAGCAAGAGAGCATGAGTGACTTGAGAGTATACAAAGAGATTGATGCTCAGAACCACTAGGGAGCGCATGGAGGGAGAAAACGCGCGGTGGCCCAGAGATGCTCGGCTCTCAACTTGGGGGAGATGACAGGGAAGTTCTGGTGCCTACGAGAAGACCTCACAGAGTAACGCTTCTTGATCGTGCCTCTCGGGTCCCTCGCGAGCGCCTGGTCAGGTTCACTGGATGAAACCAGATCATCTCGCGAGTATGGTAGGAAACAAATCAGCCAGAAATGGGTGTTGGACCAGCCAGGATGAGACAGGGACAGGAAATGCAGGCCCGAACTCTAAGGACAAGGCCAAAACCGACGGTCGTGCTACTCCGGCATCTCCCGACCCGGACCCCTGGCACTAAGGGTAACGGTCGACGAACAAAGTTTCTGCCTGTTCAGTGTTCACCATGTGTTTTGCTTTTTCGCATCTGTGTTTACTCATCGTACTAGCTTCTGTCTTCATACCAGCCTCGACTTTACTCTCCACTATTATTATTAACAAACTAAACCACAGATTACCGGGTATACCAGCATTTCAAAAGTCTTGTTACACAAGTACTAAAACGACTCCAGCCTGAGGCAAGCAGATCCTAGTTCATTTAGTGGCTGGCGAGTGAAATAACATGGCATGACTTAGAGTGGCAGGGGCTGGCAGGGGTATGATTACATCTCATCTATGTATGTGAGATACATAATAAGTCTTTGGATCGTCCGCCCCGTGTCCTTGTCCGCCTGATGGCGGCCAGATCATCATCGGGTGATCTTGGCATGTGAACAAAGTCGTTCAAGTGAGTCCAAGTTGCTTGCGTGCAACCCACTCCCCCATGGAGGCACCCGTTGGCGAAAATTCTCAACCCAGGCGCGCCTTTTCACAAGCTGCATTGACCTGCGCTGAACTCCAGCAGGGCGGCCGTCGGCTTTACACCGGAAGAACCAAACTTCTATCCCCGACTTTGACAGATATGAGCACCACCATTGGTGCCCGGGCTGAGCGTTTATATCACAGGAAACTTCCAAGTCTTCGTTCGCTTTCGTGCAGCTATGCTCAAGCATTCCTCAGTTAGCTGCATTACATCCCATGTGGGTAGTTCATCTCTTTCCTCGCGTTTTTTCTAAGTTTCTGTACAAACTGTTGACACATTCCAACGTGACGTCCTATGACACCATCTGACCAATCGACGTGTCGACACCCGAAGGTGATATACTTCATGGCTTCTGTGACAAGTGCGCATTGGCCCTTATCAGTATCAAGTATGCGGAATCGACTGCCGAACAGGCCTACGGTAGTCATATTTAGTCAATGAAACGTGCTGGAACGGTAATGCTGCGGTGCGGCGACTTGGACAGGCTAAGTGATCACTTATCAACATGCTATGCTTGTTTCAAATGGCCACAGTTCACTTTATCATTCCGAAGTTTGGAAGTTGATACAGAGCTGATTAGCTGCACAGGGTGGGTGGGAGGGTATCCATGACATCGAAAAGCTAGTTTTCCCAGCCCTTTCGATTTTCAGAGAACTCCAGTTTCCGCCAGGCCTTAACTCGCTCTTAGGCTGCGCTGCCTTGCGGCAACGCAGGCAACGAAAATTAACGGCCGACCCTACAAGTTTTCAAATCCTTATGCATGGCGTCTCGCCCGGGCATTCGCTCGTTTGAGCTCTCCCCAGACTTTCAATTCCTGATCCTCACTACACTTTGCGTCGCTCAACCATTCAACACGGACGTTCTTCGTTTCTAGCAATAATCTCAATCCTCCAAACCCGAATCGTGCTGGTGCGTTGTAATCTTGAAGACGCCTATCATAGAAGCACTCATGTAGTAGTGATCTCCAAGAGTTCGTACTTCCGGCCCTTACCACCACTGATTACACACGTCAAATCGACGTGTCAACGCCAACTGCTGGAATACTGTGCAGATTCCGCGACAAGTTTGCCTTCCGTCTCGTCAGGATCAAGTGCGCCAAATCGCCTGCTGGAGCGAACAGGTTCCAACCTCCGACTTCACTTCAAGTCTTACTGGGTACCGTGCGCCCCGCTCTCGAGTACTTTGTGCTCAGGTATACAGTTCTCTTTCCGTGGTCTTCTGCATTCTCACAGCCTATCGGCCCCGGATGCTGACATGCATTGAGCAAGAAAGCGTTGACGAACATCCTTTCGCAGGTGCTACTATCCTCGAGTCGGACTTTGAGACCAGCCCCTTCTATTCACCCACATTTTGCCCTGAACATGTCACTCACGGTTACCAAGTATCTCAGGTGCGCAACCAGATTTTTCCACTGTCTTGACAGAAGCCGACGTCCCGTGCGTTCAGCAGCAACCCTTTTTATGGCATCATGCTATAAACTTGGCCTTTCCTGGGACATCGTTTTCAACGACAACTACGTACTTGACGACATACAGGGCAGCATCAAGGACGGCGTATAACCGCGTCCCCGCCATTTGGTCGACCGACCAGCGTGGGATCTGTTATTCCCTCCCAGTAACCGTGACCCTCGCTCCAAATTCACTACCCTCGTACGTCACCGAGCTCTCCATCCATCTCAACAGCACCAACGTCCAGACAATCCTGAACCAAACGACGCTCTATCCGTACGACGCCGTGTCGTCTGAGGACCGGATCTCCGGCGCTGTCCTGTCCTCACCTTTGTTTAACCGATGGCAGATTACTACGTCCATTGTCCCCCGATCTACCTCGCCTCGCTCGAGACGAACACGACCAACCCAGTCTGGGAACGCCTACATGATCCTGTTTACTGTCAACAGCGAAAACCTGATGACGGCGAACCTAGCGATATGTCCCGTCCAAGTCTGATCGTGTCGTACCAATCGCTGACGCTGGAGTAGGCGACGACGACGCGATACGTTCTGTCGCGGTGGACCGAGTTCGCGTGGGCGAGTAAACGCGAATTACGCTGGGTGGGTGGTCAAGCTTCAAGTGGAGGGCGTATATGGAGGACAATGAGTTTGTGGTCCACGTGGTGGAGAGAGAGCGTAGCCGCATCATATTGCGCTGCTGCTGCGCAGTGTGAAAATTTCACCGGCCAGCTCAGGCTCATGTTGGGTGACAACGTGTATTCACTCGCGGGGCCGTCGCACGAGTGTGGTATCACCTTAATTAATGTGCAATGTAGATATGAAACAGGGGAACTGTTACCCCGTAGAGTGTGCGAATTTACCTAGACAGGTTATCAGTTGAGCCTCCATGGCAAAGAAATCCATGACAACGAGCGTGTAGGAAATAGGGTATGTTGTGCTACAAGTATGAAGTCCCCCGGAAGTAATTCCCTGAAGAGAGAAAATAAAACTTATCGGCGAGGGTGGTAAGGGTAACAGTGACAATACAAGGACGCTGGAGAACAAACCCAAATGTGACAAGAGTACATCCATAAACAGGAGGCTGCTTCGAACCAACATGCGAAGAAGGATCAAGGGCTGCCAGTGAGCGAATATGAGGTAGGAACGGAAAGGTTAAAACGAGGGAAGAGTGGCCTGTAACTCTGAATCTTTATGATTGCAGACAGAACCAAGACACAAATGTTTACAAATAAAAATGGTGAGACTCGAACGTGGGAGCGAGTCGTCAAGTCGGTTCTAAAACGTGTTGTAAATAAGATTAGACGAGGATGAGTGGAGGCGACGACCGTCGTTTTAGCACCACGCACGGGACATAGTCTGTCCAACCAACATTAGCGCCATGCGTGGAGAAATGCGATCGATCGAGACGCACGTCGTGCGGAGAAATTTTGGCTCCCTTCTACAGTGCAACCGCTATCAGCTGGTCCGATCCACATTTATTTTTTTCACTGAGGAAGGCAGGGAGAGCCTGATCGACTTCGCGGAAGCAGTCGACGGGTATTAACCCCCGTTCATGCCGTCCCCCTTCAGTACCTCCCAGCTTCTGAACGAATGCCCAGCCATCATCAAAGATCCGGAGCAGGCGCGTACGATCACCCGGACGAACTGCTAGTTCATCATCCAATGAGGGAGCGAACGGACGACGGATGACCTCGACGTCGGCAAATTCGGATTTCACAGGATCAACAAAGGGGTCGGTAGATCGATTAGCTGCTATAATGCGAGGTGGGAGCGTAACATTGGGCGTCAATATTTGGGGGTGGAGAGAGGTCGGGACTGGTGCCGGAGGGAGGTCAGTAATAAGTGCACGAGGAGGGGTGCTGAGATGGACAAGAGTAGTCGCAGAAGATTGAGGAGACGGAAATCCTTGGGTCTCAGAGATGAAGAAAGTGTCCACGTTGGACGATGGGGGTGCAGGTGGCTTGGGGAACGCAAAGGATTCCGAGGGTGAAAATGGATGGACGGACATGGGTGAAGTGGACTCCAGGTTGTTGTGATGAGTGGAAACCGTCAGGTACTGTGCATCTGGGTTGCTGCCATTGCTCAGCATGCTGTTCATGGACTCTCTGAGCGCTACTGCACCCCCAGTAGAAATCAAGAGAGAATTACGATCGCGAACTTCGGCCATGGGAGGGAGGCCGGGGACAACGCCTAGAGAAGACCTTGAAGGGGAATCGACGCGGACCATCAACCCTTGATCAAAGTTGGTAGCGAAACTGCTGCGAGCACTCAGTCGACTGCCTGGGACCTCCACACTCGACCCCACGGGAGTTCCACTGTTACCGGGGGAGAGGTTGCGACCTGAAGAACTGCGGCCGAACCACCATTGCCGGCGAAGTTCTATACGACGCGCAATCGAGCGGCGGCGAACGACCAGGAGAATGAGAGTGGACAAGAAAAACAAGCACACGATGGTGATTCCTGCGATCGCACCCCAGAAAGTTGCTTTCCAGACGAGACGGTTGCGACTGTGGAGATGGTTTGCAACGGAGTAGCTGTGCCAAGAGTATCGGAGCCAGAGCTCAGCGAATACTGTGAAGGTGACAAAGAGCCTGTTACTAGAGCAACAGGAGTAGGCATGCCGAGAGCCGCAGCAGTTGTGATGGATAACCCAGACACAACATTGACTGGTAACGTTTGGCCACCACCTCCGCTACTGCCGCCATTGCTTGCGTAATTTGGGCTAGATGAACCAGGGGGGTTTCCGGGAACGATACCTGAGGACGCTGGGCTTGGAATGGACACCAGCGGTACCACAGTCCCTCCATTACTTGTGGGTGAGGTGGCGGGCGGTAGAGCATTTCCCCCACCACCCCCACCATTTCCGCCTCCGCCTCCGCCATTGCCATTGCCATTGCCACCCCCACCATTACCGCCTCCACCATTGCCAGGAGCTGGCTGAGGACCAGGGGGGGGAGAAGGTTGCGTGCCGCCACCATTCCCATTGTCGAGAAGAGGACTCGCGAGAGGAGAAACAATGGGAATAGAACCGACAGAGAGAGAGAGATTGCTATCTGGCTTCTTGCGTGCTTCGAGCTCAGCGATAGACCGTCCTAAACAAGATGTTTCGTTGATACCTTCCGCATGTTGAGAAGGATGGCACAACTTCAATACACGTTAGGGAGGTTAAGGGAATTGTACAGCGAGCACCTGAGCCCAAGATGTCGAAACCGAGCGAAAGGATGAAATGAGTGTAGGTGTCGTCGTTCTCCCTGCACCGATGACGAAAGGGGTAAGACTTTGGGATATTCGGGGGTGGGTCACAAGAAGAGAGTTGCGGCAAACGCAGAAGCAACGGAGATATGGAGGGAAAGACACTGAATTAATTCTGGACACAAGGTTTCTGAGTTCGTCATGGCTACAGAGGTGATCATTAACCCTACCCAATTAGGTGAGATGGTAGGCATTCGAGTGAACCGAGCGAACTGATTGGGGCAGGTCGTCACTGAGATCCAAGGATTGAGATGGGCCGATACTTTACCGACTCTCGGATTTTCCACTCCGCCTGGGTGCCCAATGAGAAATCTCGCAAACGAGAAAGAGATATTCTCACCTGCAAGTTCCTTGTCGCTATGATGGATTAAAGCGGCTTCGCTGGAACCCGAGTACTACGACCCTACGACCCTTGAAACTCCCAGACCCCCAACGGGTAAGCGAGGGACCCGAATTTACACATATGCAATCGCTTGTTATCAATGGTGCGTATCGCCAAAAGTATCAAAGAGTGCCATCCTAGTGTGAAAACGTTTAGCATAGCTGCTTCAAATCGAAAGGACATACGAGCCCACTCCTTCTCGCCGAGTCCCGGCATGTCAGTCTTCGTACACGTGCCATTCAATGTACCTGTTCACTTCGAAATGCAGAATGTGCAAGTCTTTTCGAATGTTCGGGCCGCATGCGTCAGAGATGGTCGTGGCTCATTTTCCCAGTGCGTTTCCGTTTAGTGGTGTCCACAAGGACTTTGGAGATGCGTCTCCGATTAGAAATTGGTATTGCAGCAGGAGCGGGAGACGACACGGCGAGACCTCGCTGCTAGACGGTTTGAACTCACCATTCAAACTCCGTGCGCCAACAGGTGTTAGGCACTCTCCCATGCCAAATTAATTCTGTTCACGCGCTTGTACATGGTCATATGATGTTATTCGACCTGAAAGCCCCCCTTTTACGGGAGATATGTTACGTGAAATTCACTTCGTTCGGCCCCGAATGGGAGTCCAATGGGGGTGCTGTGCCTGCCGTCAGATTTCCAGCTCATATCCTCCTTTATAGCTACAGTCGACTTCCTCCTAACACATACCCCACGTCTCTCTAGAACCCCCTTTTTTTTTCCTTTGCCCGAGTTGGTTTGCGGTAAAATTGTATATACCCCATACCCCCATAACCCGTGGCTATTTTTAAGAGTGATAACCCATACCCTGGAGACCGAAAATAATTTTTGAACCACCCCAGGATGGCAATAGTGACCCGAAACACCAAGTAATCGTGGGACAACCTTGATACGACTTGAATAATGATCCAACATTGCTCATCTACGTCGCTTATCGAATCCTTTGTGGATGGCGAAGAGCGATCCCGCAGTGGGGACCGCATGGCAGCGAGAAAGTGCGCAGGGGATCTCCGAAAGGAGCCTTGACGCCCGAACGACTGTGGGGTTTTGCCGGACGTGCCTGCTGGTGGCTTCGTGCCCACCCGGTATATAGGCTTCGCCGAGCAGGAAGCCTCCCCCTCCCCACTCGTTTTACCCGCATCGCAACCAATCTATCTGGGGTCGCGCTCCCGCCGTTGCGGGCCACTTCGTGGTTTGGCCAACTCCCTCGATAGGGCTTAATGTTGGTAGCTGGTACCTTAAACGGTCTCGGAAGGACAGCGGTAGGGGTAGCGGCAACCCCCTGACGAGAGCTTTCGCAGGCTCGAAACCGCACGCCCGAACCCGCCCCTCCTTATCCACCTCCGCCTGTGCATGGTTTTCCATGGTCCGGCTCTGATCCTCGGAGAGGAGCGCCTGACGGACAGGCGAGTGGACTGACAGCCCGAGCGTCCGTCTTCGCACATAGATCCCACACCATGGCCGCGGCAGCCCCCTGGCGAGAGCTTTCGCAGGCCTAAAACCGCATGCCCGAACCCGCCCCTCCTTATTAACCTCTGCCTCTATTGTACATGGTTATCCATGATCCGGCTCTGATCCTCGGAGAGGAGCGCCCGACGGACAGGCGAGTGGACTGACAGCCCGAGCGTCCCTCTCCGCACATACTAGATCGCACACCATGGCTCTTCGGACCATGGTCTTTATATTTCTTGTCCACACTGCTAACTCGGCAACTCCCAACGATCCCATCACACGAGCCGAGAACCGTGTCCAAGGTCCCTGGCATGATTTACAGTCAATCGGAGCCCCGCAAAGGTCGAATCAGATGACAATTGACGAGCTCCTCGACCCAGCTGCCAAGTTGCACAAAATCTCTCGTGCAACAGACGAAGACATCTATGAGGCCATCATGGATGCAAAGAAAGCACGGGAAATGGATCAGGTGACGATGTGGACTTGAACGATGCACCGGACTCAGATAATGAACCAGTTTAGCTCGTTGCGAAGCACTCCAGGCAGTTCCGACACTGCAAAAATTCACGAAGACCCTCAATGATCCCTTCTTCAGGAAGGCTGAGGTGATTCCTGGATTTTTGGAACAGCAGGCATGAGCCATTGAGATGCAGAACATGAAGGAAATTCAATTGACAGACTATTTTACTCATACATAGTAAACTCGGCGCGGCGGCTCATATGCTTCAACGAGCTCGAGTTTTTTAGCCCGCCATTTTCCTAAACGTTTCTTCATCCTCAAGTCGCTGACACGGGTAGGTCCACTGCATTATCTCCGAAGCTGCCACGCAGCATAGTTGATGATCATAGTATGACTTGGACCTCAGCGTTGAACGTGGTGTGTGGGTAACCCAGAAGCACAATTAGATCAGGTTTTTCGAACGAGCAGGGAAGTCATTTTAGTATTCAGCGTGAATAGGAGTGGCGAATTCTATGGATACGCTCGGTGTGTTCCTCCGTGGCCTCGCCCGACATACCACGCTGATTCCCAGTGTCACAGGATGGCGAGTGGCATCTCTCGTGGCAACAGTAGTATTTCGTGGGCACCGCGCGCAAATTCATCTTCCAGTACGCCATCGTCATCATCTGGTCGGGTGGCCACCCATAGTACGTCGCGGCAGCGCCAAAGTCCACTCCGCCAAAGCCCAGAAATGTATACCCTCCCCACTGAACGCCGATTGATTGAAGCGTCCCCCTCTCCATTCGTGCCTTCTTCAGACGAAACCAAAGGTACTTCAAGTGCAGTCAGCTCCCCTCGGCACGACGGTCATTGCCGCCTACGCTTGATCGCGATTGCGAAGACCCCGTTAATCCCGATCTACCCCCGGGGTCAAGTTTCAGCTCTCATCGTCAGGGACGGCCGCAAGCGTCGCAAAATCTGGGTCCAGAGTTAACTCTGCGTCGTGAGTTAGGAGTGCGAGCGGGGACTAGAAGCAATGGTGGTGGTGGTACGGATGACCCGGGCGATCTCGGATTGTCCTTGTCTGTCGTGGGGGAGGCGCATAGTGAGAGAGGTACCGAAGTCTGAAGAAGACCAACCAGCATCGATGGTTGTACTATCTGCAGGTGTGCACCGCCATTTAGAGGGTCGGGAACAAGAGGCAGGTTGGGGGAAAACGTTCAAAATTGAATGGTTGTGCACCAAGCGAGTTCAATTCCATCGCACACGACATTTGCGGAACCCGTGGAATCACGGCCGAGAGATCAAAGTGTCGCGAGATGGCACGGAGCTTGAACCTGGCGTTGGGCAACAACTGGTCGAAGCATGGTCGACTCTTGTCAGCGAACCGGCCGGTAGCTGGGTGTACCGGTGGCTTGGCAGGCAAGTGTGCGAAATTCCCAGTGACTCTGGCCCTTCGTGGGACAAACTAAAACGCAAGCTCACTCAGCAAGTTTAGATCATGCAGCCACACTGCGTAGCTTTCCGATCATTCGCGCGCATTCTTTTATTTCGACCGTTGTTCGGAATCTTGGTGTACTGACGAGACTCGTTGTGTCTCAGATACATCGTGATGCTGTGTAACTATAGGTAGATATTGTTTTATTCATTCCTTATGGAACTTGTAAGTTCGTGGAACCTTGGCAGCGGATAACCGGTCACCCCGAGCCTTGTGGTTGCGGCTCAACGCTCAAGCACTCAACTTCGGAACATTCCACGCATTACTTTGCCCCTACCATCGCCCGTAATAGAATGGTGGGCCCATACCTTTGGTACGCGGTAGTTAAAAGTGTTCACACATTCAAAGTGAAATAATTTTTTTCGAACCACTGCCATTCTTTGCCCCGCGGTTTCAACAATGCCTCCAGGAGTATTTATTTAAGTAATACACCAGGGGACTTGGCCCCACTTAAACACCTCTCGGTGTTGATCTCGTCTCGCATTCTGTGGTACCAGCAGCTTCGGGCCCACGTTTCAGGAAATGATTCTCCTCGCAGACTTGTCGCTCGAAATCATCGATCGCATCTTATTCACACTCGACCCGCTCGATATTGCACACATCTCTCAGACCTCTCGTTTTTTCTACGAGATCATCTATGGTCCTCTCAACCGGCAATTCTGGCGTGGGCTCTACCTCGCACAACCGCTCGACGACCCCCGGCGCACAGTGACTCGCCTTGGCTGTC
>JAHZSR010000217.1:0-27591 GCA_025782845.1 Boletus coccyginus
GTCCAATCGACTCAGTCTTTCCTCCTTCGCCTCCCTCGTAAATCCTGACGTCCGACTGACTCAGGCTTTCATCCTTCGTCCTTCGAGAAACCCTTGACCCTAGTACTTGCTCCGACGTTGAGTCTCTTCGTGAGTACCTCAGAGAAGTAACCCTCGAGTCTTCTCTTTGTGTATGCTTCGCATAACAAAAGAATGAGAATTATCTTTCGTCCCTCTTATTCAGGAGTAGGACATCCCCACCATTGGAAAGATTTCCAACCACGCCCTTTGCCGCACCTATGGGCTACCACCTGACAACATTGAATCCTCAGACATCGACGTTGATTTCCAAGACCCCGACCCCACTGAACCCCCTCGCGCCACTGTAGGTACCAGGCCTTAGTCCCTGCTACCCCTCGATCACCAGGAACCCCTGCACCTCCTCATACTCCAGTACCCCTCGTCACCCCAGTGAACCCATCCCAGTCCCATGTCCCACGCACCCACCAAGTTAAAGGCGGCCCTCCCCGCTGACTTTTCTGGCGAACCTTCCGATGCAACACGATGGATCAAGGCCATGCGTGCCTACTTTGCGATTAACAAAGACATTTACACCCTTGATTCCCAGCGAATCATGACCACTCTTAACAAGATGAGTCAGGACGTGGAGTCTCCTTCTCCGAAATGTGGTATGATAAGATGGCTGACACCCATGCCGACCCTCTCGACCTAACCTTTGACAAATTCACTGAGAACTTTGAGTCCACCTTCTTCCCCTTCGACACCAAGGCCACTGCCCATCACGAACTATCGAAACTTATGCAGAAGTCCTTCCACCACCCTGATGGAGTCCATGACGATGGATTCCAAAAGTATATCACTGATTTTCAGAACCTCACCGCCCGCGCAGGTATCACCAACGACATCACCCTCATCGACCAATTCTCTTTGGGGATGGACCAACAACTCGCCACAATGATTCTTTCTATGGCAACCATCCCCACCACCGTCAAGGAGTGGATTGAGAAGGCGAAAACATTCCACGCGCAGAAGATGCGCATCCTTGCTTTGAAAGGAGGCAGACCCTCCTCGTTTTCTCAACCATCCTCTTCCTCCCATGACCCCAATGCAATGGACGTTGATGCCATCATGATCGCCAAGCTAAATCCCCAGGAACGTGCCAAGTGCATCCAAGAAGGCCGGTGCTTCCGTTGTTGCAACACGGGACACAATGCCAACCAATGCAAGAACCCTTTCACTCGCCCATCTTGTCCCCCAACCACTCGTCCCCAGAACATTCGTGCTGCGGATACGACCTCTTCTATCCCTGTCGCCTCGACTTCTTCTGCCACCACCACCACTACGACCCCCTCTGAACTTTCTTCCTTCGTCAATTCCCTTAAGACTCAGGAAAAGAATGAAGGAGAAATCCTCCAAGTTCTTCAAATGTGTTACAAGAACTCCACTCCCACTAAGGAAGAAGTTTCTGTTCTAAACATTAATCAGGATTTTTGAACCGGGGAGTCGCACCGACGTCTTCTTCCCTTGATATTCACCATGTACTTGTAGCACCGCGCTGTCTTCCTTCTAGACAAGATGACGAAGAACCAACCAAAAATCGGTGGTCCCCAGACAACGTGTCTTATCTCCACGGGCTAGAACACTTTGCTCAAGGGAGGTATGAGTAGTCTACCCTTGGCGGGGTTAGGAGTAATGGATATAGTCCAAATAGAAAAGGGGGAAATTTAGTGTACCAGGAGCCGTGGTTTGTTCGCCAATCCTCCACGTAAGTTTACAGATTGGTTGTTAAAGATCATTTCAGCCTAAAGTCTGGTTAGTAAAGGGGATTCTAGGTGAATTACACACCTAATGGGCTCAAGTTAATGGCAATAGGTTGCCTAGTAACCTGTGGAAAGTTGTACTTTGATAGTACGAGAGGTGGGCGATTTAGCAACTTGGCCTAGGTCTCACCTAATGCTAATGGATCCAGTGTAGGAAACTCCTGGGAATATTGCGTCCAGAAGTGGTGCTTAGGTAAGCAGATGGTCGTGTCAGGTCGCTTAGTCACTCAGCCGGTTATAGCAAACTCGGTCTTCTTGTGTACTAAGGAGCTAAACTAAAGGTTGGAGGTGTAGACTTAGGCTGATCCCTTAGGATAGTAAGTCTAGACAAGATAGTGGTAGGAGTCCTATAGGTAGGTTGTCCTAGTGATGGCAAGATGCTCAGTCGCTGGTTGGTAGCTAACTTGACGATACACTTAGTGGACTTAGAAGGGTTACTATAACTCAATCTTATTGTCTCAACTAAGGGGTAGCAAGTTTGGCTTAGAGAGGTGAAGTGTAGCCCTTATTTGGTACTACAGGACGCTTAGGTTGCTTACTAATAGGGACCAGATGCCTTTTGTTGCCCAAAAAGGGGTTTCTCCCAAAAGGATAGTCTTAGATACTTGTCCTTTATTTAGGTACAAGTTCTAATAGCCTAGTAGTAGTTCTAAAGCCCTATTTACTTCACTCTGGGGTACCTTGCCTTATTAGGTCTTATTAGGCTTCCCAGGGGATCTCTTATCAGATGATATTATCTGAGGTAGAAGATGAGATGCTCTCTGCAGGCCAGAATGCTCCCCTTTATATACATAAATACAGGAGGCTATGCTAGCCAATCAGAGGGCTTGGTGGCTTATAAATTAAGGCACATTGACTTACTAATGCCAGGCACAAGCTGTCAAACCCAGGCATACTAAGGGGAAGCACTTTGAGCAAAGGAGTCCAAATTTGGAATGCTCTGCCAAAGAGGCTGGCTATGCTGTGCAGGGCTGTACAGACTAATGGGGACAAGGTCACATGGTAGCTAATGGTCACATGATCACTTCGTCTCACTGGCACTTAGCTAAGTAATCAGATAAATAAAGAGAAATCAAGGAAATAGTTCGCTATGTACAAATATGTAAGTGTAAGGATTTGACTAGAGAGATTAATGAATATCTCAATAACCAGTAGGTGGAAAAATCTGGAAAAATAGGAGTATGTAGCTCATGATAGGGGCTATCGTTCCCTATGGTATCAAGGGGTATTGTCCACAGGAAGCTGTGTGGATTCCACTTCTCGGGTCACTGCTTTGCTATGTGCATGCATGAAACTGGTTTCGTGCAGGTCAGTGCAATGAACAAACTCTTCGTTTCCCCGTAAAGCTACAAGTCGGTAACCAAACCATCGTCACCACTGCCCTCATTGATTCTGGTGCCACTGGAAACTTCATCGACCTCGGACTCCTTTCTCACATGAATTTCCCTATAATACAACTCCTGAACCCCATCGAAGCCTATAATGTCAATGGGACTCTCAACAAAAGAGGCACCATTTTGTGGAAAGCCAGACCCCTCGTCCACATCGCCAAACGACCCGAACATCTCGAACTCATGGTTGTTTCGCTGAAATGAAAACAAATCATTTTAGGCATACCTTGGCTGAAGTCTCGTAATCCTCGGATTGATTGGGCCTCCCATATCCTCTCCTTCCCTCACATACCCTTCAGCTCTCCTCCCGTCGAAGAACCTCCCCAATGATATCTCCTTTGCCTCCTCGACCTTGATGTGGATCAAGAAATCTCCTCCTTGTTTGCTGAATGTTATTCCGATGGGGTTGATGCATCTCCTAGTGAGTACCACCCCCAAAGCAAAATGATCAACAAGATCACCCTGTCCACCAAACTCGCCCAAGACAATAAACCACTTGAAACCTCACTCCCTCCTTGGTGTAAGGACTTTGAAGACATCTTTTCCGAAAAGACTTATGATCAACTTCCCCCTCATCGTTCATTTGATTACACCATAGAACTTAAACCTTCTTTTGTTCCAAAAATCGCCAAGGTTTACCCTTTGAACCCGAAAGAGCAGGACGCATGTCACACTTTTATTGACGAACACCTTAAGACTGGCCGTATCATCCCGTCGAAATCCCCCCAAGCTGCGCCCTTCTTCTTCGTCCCTAAGAAAGATGGATCTCTTCATCCTTGTCAGGATTATCGATACCTGAACTCCCATACCGTCCACAATGCATATCCTCTTCCCCTCATCCCTCCTCTTATCGATTGGATGAAGAACTCCACTTGGTTCACAAAGTTCGATATTCGTTGGGGATACAACAATGTCCAAATCAAGGAAGCGGACCAATGGAAGACCACGTTTGTCACTCCTTATGGGCTGTTCGAGCCCACCGTTATGTTCTTTGGTTTTTGTAATGCCTCTCCCACCTTCCAGGCTTTCATGAACCATACCTTCGCTGACATGATTGCGGAAGGTTGGCTTGAGGTCTACATGGATGACCTTGGCATTCATACTGACGGTGATCTCGCTCTCCACCATGAATGCACCCGACGTGTTCTCTGTCATCTTCGTGAACACAACCTCTCCCTTAAAATATCTAAATGCATCTTTGACACTCCTTGCATTGAATTCCTCGGAATGATCATTGGCCAAGGACAAGTCCAGATGGATCCCATCAAGACCACTGCTATTCGTGACTGGCAACTGCCTACTTCTGTCAAAGGCATCCGTTTTTTCCTTGGCTTCACTAACTTCTATCGGAAGTTCATTCCCAACTTCTCTAACACCGTCGCTCCCTTAACCCTGCTCACTTGGAAGGACCAACCGTGGCTTTGGACCCCTCTCCAACAACACGCTTTTAATTCCCTCAAAGCTACCTTTTCCACCACTCCTGTCCTAGCCATCCCCGACGTCACCCACCCTTTCTTCATCATGACTGATGCCTCCCTTCTCGCCGCTGGT
Organism: Boletus coccyginus; assembly: GCA_025782845.1. Classification (NCBI taxonomy): domain Eukaryota; kingdom Fungi; phylum Basidiomycota; class Agaricomycetes; order Boletales; family Boletaceae; genus Boletus; species Boletus coccyginus. The sequence goes on from JAHZSR010000217.1 coordinate 4,763, forward strand.
GCTGTTCTTCTCCAAGCCAATACCAATGGAGACCTTCACCCCTGCGTCTATTTCTCCCATACATTCGCGCTGGCTGAGCGGAACTATGATATTTATGATCGCGAACTCCTTGCTGTCATCCTCGCTCTCTCTGAATGGCGTCATTACATCCTCGGCACCACCCATCCCATCACTGTCATCACTGATCACAAAAACCTTTCTTACCTCAAAGACCCACGTAAACTCTCCCGTCGCCAAGCTCGCTGGTCTCTTTTCCTCCAAAACTTTGATATTCTTTGGAAGATTCTTCCTGGCATGCAGATGGCCCCTGCTGATGCCCTTTTCCACCATGACCCTATTGACACGTTCCAGGACAATATTGACTTTTCCATCGTTCCGGATCCCATAGTGATCAACGCTCTGGACCTTACTCTAGCTCCTCATATTAAGAACTCTTTGACTTCTGATCCCCTTGTCCTTCATGCTCTTGCTAACCTTGATGACAGTTCACCTTTGTTTCTTCGTTCCTCTCTTTCTGACTGGTCTTTTGATAATGGCCACTTATACTTCCATGGTCGTATGTACATTCCCCCGTCATCTCGCTCCACTTTGCTTCATTCGATTCATTCCTCTCCGCTCTCTGGTCATTTGGGTCATTTCCGTACAAAGGCTATTCTAGAATGTGACTTTTGGTGGCCCAGACTTTCTTCGTTCGTCTCTCATTTCGTTGCTGGTTGTTCTGTTTGCCAGCAGAACAAGGTCCTCACCCACCTGACCACCCCGCTCCTTCTCCCCACTTCCTCCTCGTCTTCTCTCCCTTTCTGCCAACTCTCCGTTGACCTTGTCACTGATCTTCCCCTCTCCAATGGTTTTGATTCCTTAATGGTTGTGGTTGACCATGGCCTTACTAAGGGGGTAATCCTTGCTCCTTGTTCAAAAATGGTTGATGCTAAAGGGATCGCCCAACTTTTTTTTGACTTTGTCTTCAAATGCTTTGACCTCTACGACTCCGTCATCTCCGACCAAGGCCCACAATTCGCCTCTGCATTCGCTAGGGAACTAGCGCGCCTTCTCAAATACGACGTCCACCTATCCACCGCCTATCACCCCCAAACCGACGGACAAACCGAACGAGCCAATCAAGAGATTGAGACATATCTTCGTATCTTTTGCGCTCATAACCCACATGATTGGACTAAATTCCTAACTTCCGCCGAGTTTATCCATAACTCCATCCCTCACAGTTCCACTACAGTTTCCCCCTTCTCCCTGCTGTACGGCTATGAACCTCGCACTTACCCCGCTCTTGGCAAAACATTTATCCCTGCATTAGAAAACCGTTTATTGTTCCTGGAACACGCCTGAAAAGAAGCTCTTGCTGCTCATGAATCCGCTCATCAGATCATGATGTCCCACTCCTCGCGCAAGTTCTCCCCCTGAAAAGTGGGCGATAAAGTGTGGCTTGAAGCCACTCATCTCTGCCTTGGCTACCCCTCCCACAAACTTGCCCCCAAACGTCATGGACTGTTCGAGATTTCTCAGGTCCTATCTCCCCTCACCTACTGCCTCCATCTCCCTCCCACATGGAAAATCCACAATGTATTCCATGCCACTCTCTTATCTCCCTATTGCCAAACCGAAGCACATGGTCCCTCCTTTTCCCGACCTCCGCCTGACCTTATTGACACCCAAGAAGAGTATGAAGTCGATCACATCGTATCTCATAAAGGGTCACAAGGTCGCCGCTTGTACCTGACCGCATGGAAAGGTTACTCTTCGGCCAAAAACACGTGGGAACCCAAGAATAATCTCTGCCATGCTCCCGTCATCCTCTCCTCTTATAAGCGGACTCATCATTTATCCTAAGTCCCCATTCTTTTCTCTCTCCTTTCTACTCGGGAAGTGACATCTCTTTGTGAAGTACCTCCCCAATCTATGTTCTTTGACGAGTTCTTCTTTCTCAATAACCAATATGTCGTTTGTTTCTTCTTTTGCTGCTCCTTCTTCGTCTCCTTCTTCTTTCTTACTCTCTTCCCCGCTGCGTTCCAGACGTGTCTCGCCTACCTTTCTACCCATCTCCGCCGCCCATTCACTCTACACCGCCATTCACTCTACGCTGCCATTCTCACGAACCCTGTCCTCCTCCGTGCTGTTGAGGCCCTCCCTTTATATGATGAAGATGTTGTCACTCAAGAACTAATCCGTCTCTTTCATGAGGTATCTATCACCCAACTCTATCACTTTCAGGCGGCCCCCAGCGACCTTCCCGCCGAATTTGGTGCTCCTCTTCGTCTTCACCTGGCGGAACTTCCCCAGCAAGTCTTATCCATTTTACATCTTTACGGTTTCCATCAATATGTTGAACGTCTCTCCCCTTCTATTCTCTACCCCACCTTTTGTCGCATCTACCTCTCCTTACCCATGACTGATCGTGACCAATACCTCGAAAGAGCGCAACTACCTGCCATCGTGGATTCCCCTCCGCCTACTCCCATACTTCCCATTCCCTCCCATGCCCCAGCTCTTATCATGCGAATCCATTCCCCTGCCTCTTTCTCCTCCTCCTCCCCATCTTCCCCCACCATTGTTGAGAAAGCCCCTGAGTGAGTTGCATGGTCCAACGCTGTGGAAGCAATTCACTGCCACCTCCCTGATGGCAGCTGAGTTCTGTCTTCACCAACTCATGTCATGCCCATCCACCCTCGTCGCCCCACCTCTGCCCTCACCGAATGCTTTCAGTGTCATCGTCTCAGCCACTATCGAGAGGATTGTCCTGATTACTCCTGCCCGTATTGCCACCAGTCAGCCCCTGGCCATCCTCAGTCCGCTTGTCTTCACACACAATGCGACTTTTGCCATCATTGGGGACATGGACGCCGCTTTTGCCCTGAACGAGTATGCGGCCATTGCAATCAACATGGACATCTGGCGGATGACTGTCCATTTGAGGTGCTATCATATGAACAATCCACCATTTTCTATGGCCCTTCCTCTCTCCCTCCCGACGCGACTACCTGATGGACTTTTTATTGAACCTGGAGTTCGATTATACGAAGGGGGTAATGTTATGGTTTTTCTCCTTTTCCCTCATCTTTATCTTTTCTGCTTTCCTCGACAAGTACATTGTTTCCTTGGCCTCTTGCAGACAATATAGGATGTAGCGTTACTTACCATTAGTCCATTTCATTCTTCGTTTCTTCTTCTTTAACTCCTTCCATTGATTTCTTTCTTGTTTTATGAACACTTATCTCCTCAGCCGATTCTCTTACGTCGGCCTCATAGTTCCTATCTTTCCCCTTGTATTACTGTGCATGACGCATACGATTACATCATTGTTCTCTCACTTTCTTCTCTATTCCACGATGACGCATCTCGTAGTACATATACCTATCTGTTGTGTACTTGTAGTCTCTATTCTCATTCTACGCAATCATAGCGTACTCTTGATTCCTGCAGTCTGATCGACTCAGTCTTTCCTCCTTCGCCTCCCTCATAAATCCCTGACATCTGACTGACTCAGGCTTTTATCCTTCGTCCTTCGAGAAACCCTTGACCCTAGTACTTGCTCCGATGTTGAGTCTCTTCGTGAGTACCTCTGGAGAAGTAATCCCTCGAGTCTCCTCTTTGTGTACGCTTCACGTAACACAAAGTGGATATGGAATCCAATAAGCAACAGGTAAGCCTGCCCACTGTGGCGCTACCCGATGATGCCTGAAAGATCACATCCCCTGTCCCCTACATGATGTTTACCCGATTGGGTAATTGTACCACTCCCTTCCTCCCCAGCTACCAAGCACAGCTCAACTACCTCCTCAAGCAGGAGAGCTGTGCATTGCCTCCTCCCATTCTCACCCCTCCTCTCCAACATGATGATCCCCCTTCCCTCCTCTCTCTCCTCCAAACTAGTGGACTGAGACACAAGCTCAGTTGAGCTTGGAAAGAAAAACAGATTGCCAATGAAGATGCCGACAATTGCCCACAGAAGGTACCAGATGAGAGAGTCTTGGACTTAGGGCTAACTAATATTCTGCTGACTACCTCCCCATTGATGGGGAGGTTCCTTCTTCTTGCCCCGTCCAAGAAGGACGGGCATCTCGTACCATGCTCAGAGTATGTCGTCATCCCAACTCCTTCTCCAACTTTTATTACAGACTACCAAATCACCGAAGAAGATAATCAATCAGAGACCAGGAGTACCACCTCCTCCTCATCGACATGGAGCTCTGACATCTCTCAGTACCTGTTGCCACTTAGCAGAGACCTGGACTGCCCCAGGAAGCCTTTTTTCAGCTGATCTAACCCTCTCATGGAGGGAATATTTGACCCCAATCAGTTTCACACGAGAACAAATAAAAGGTTTGGAGTGCTTTCCTTTGAGGAAGAACATTTCAATGAAACTAACTCATTCAAGATAAACAGTAACTACAGGACTACCTATTTCCAGCCACCTTTTGAATACAACTCTAACTATCACCCTTCCCCACCCAAAGGGAAAATTGCATCACCATACATCGAAGCGGCAATTCCATACTTCGACTTTCTACTTGTCACTAAGGAGGTACCTGGAACAGGCCTGTGACTGGGATGGAGCGCCGAGGAGTGAGCAGTTGATGCGGCATCCTCCCACAGTATATTTCGGCTGCACTCCATCCTATGAGTTACACGTCCTCCGACTCCAAATCGACCACCACCACCATCTTGAAGACATGCGCAAGTTTCTCGCAGATGCATACTGTGTCTTACAATCCATTCTTGCTGTACTAACTCTCCTGCAGGCATTCAACTGCCTGCAAGAGACTGCCGTGGTCATTTTTATTGATGGTACCACCATCACTCCTGCCTCGGTACACCGAGGTGAATTCTTCCAGCAACAAGCACCCTCCGCCAATCCCCTTTTCACCCTCGAAGAAATCAGCTTCTTATGATCAGCAAGTGGAATACTCCGCTTCATAGGTGAAGTGGAGTTATCTGATCTAATTGATCAGATTTTACAGATTCCTCTCCCAGACGAGGATCTTGTCATCCAGCTCCTCCACAACTTCCATCTTGATGATCCCAACTTCCTCACCGGTCGCTGCACTACAGAAGTGCAGTCGCTCTATTGCGATACACACCATCTCCATGCAAAACAAGAAGACTATTATTGGCAACACAGCACTTCAAAGATCGTCATGCTGCCATCTGTCCCTCAGGGACTGATCGAGTATACCTCGATCCCCGTCTAGTATACTAACAATTGTTTTGTTTCATCTTTTATGCCTATTGTCAAAGATCAATCCTAAATTCAAATTGTTCCAGCCAGAATTTTGTTCCAGCCTCAGAATCACTCAGTTCCAGATCCTCTTCCGAGATTCCCACGCCCCTTCCGAAAGCGGAAGCACCGGAACCCTTGGAAGTACACTGTCTATATGACCCTTAGATTCGCTTAACCTTTAATTTTCATTTGCTCATTTATTACTACACTTTAGGGCCTTTCTTCAGGTTCATTTCTATAACATTCCAGGTAACCTAATGCGAGTATACCTCCGCCCATAGTATATATACTTTTCTATGGTTATTGGCACCTCAGTCATTTTTGTTCATCTAGGCAGTGGCTGAGATCTGGACAACTCTGTCCTTCTGCTAGATTCTGTCATCTATCATTCTAAATTTTTGGAAAAACCAGTGTCTTAGACACTCCCATATGTCTTATCTTTCCCTGAGATAGTGAGTCGAGACCCAAGCGCAGTCGCGCCCTGGGCTTGATCATTTGACAGTTTCGTGACATATTTTGACAGTTCCGTGATGTCCATTGACAGTCTCATCCCCAAGACTGTAATATTGCCTTTACTTCATTCCTCTCGACTGTTTGTCCCCTTCACGACTTGCTATGACTAGTCTTTCAGTTCATTGCTACCTATGTTTGACAGATATTTGTATGTACGAATAGTTACGATGTGCCACACCACAGTTGTGTGCAAGTGATGGTACACTAGAGTAGCCTGCAATCAAATGTATTGTCAAGGGCAATGAATTGTGACTGACACTAAGGTACATTAAATACAATATCCAAGGGACTAGGTATACAAAGTAGAGGCCAACACAGCCTGAGACAAATCACACAAGTCAGATACTGTACATGAAAGTTTAGGACCCTGTCTAGGACCCTGTCCTCAAATAGGAAAGACAAAATGCCGCTCCCGAATCAAGAAGGAACTTTGTGGTCTTGTCAAAACTGTGGATCAGCAGTCACAAAATAGGATAGACACACAGCAGACATGCTGATACTAATTTCGCTTATCAAGTTATGCCCTATTAGACTGCGCCAGCTCAAGGAATACGCCAAATACTTTAAGATCCGACCAGATATATATAAACCTGGCCTCACCCTTAGCAACTGCGGGGTGGACTTCCCCCCCCCCCCACCATCGCTTGAGGCACAGAGGACCAGGTATGCCCTATCCCTTTGATAACTCACTAGTCTACTAGAGAACCACCACCCCTACACTTGTACTCTATGGAGAGAAACCGACTAGGATGAATATTGCCACCCCCGATTGGAATAGTCAAACATACATGAGGTATGTCCTTTATAGTCATGGCTGATATGATTAACCCATTGAATGTTCAGTGCAAGTATCGCCTGATCTGATGGTGTGGAAAGTGTCCACCCCCGCCTACTATATGCTATGAAGGACACCCCATACTGTATCGTTACCGTATTCCTACATACCCCTTTGTATCCCCCTTCACGACAATATGGAAAGTGTGAGCACAATCCTGCCCGAATAAGTAGAGAAGTCAAATGGTTGACTGACCAATGAAAATAACCCAACTATAAGTGTTTCCGTTCCCTGTGGAAACTAGCTCCACATACAGAGAAAGATATACGAGGACATAAACCGAGTCTTTAGGTAGACTACAGTACACGAATACATGATAACCTTGCCACTTAGTTATATGACACAATGAGTGCAACCTCACTAAACTAAGAAAGAGTAACACATAGTTGTTGCTATGCTGGCAATAGCATGAAGCTACCACCACGAGTATGGTGAATACAACTGTGAATAGAAGGATTCCCTATTATGGTAAAACAGGAGCACTAGAAGCGTAGAGTATAGCTATTCAGCCTAGGCAGATCCAGTGTGATCCTAAGACCATATATAGGCATAGCTATGGACTACCATAGGATCTAGACTCTTACGTGTGACATCTAAGGGACAGATTTCACACCGTATTAGGACAAGATGCCTATGAAAGGTGTACTAGCTATTAGTAACTGCCTGCCTAATGAAGCAGTGGTATTACTAATAGTATCTGTCTGCCTAACGAAGCAGCAGAACCATTAGCAGCCATACAGATCAAGACGATGACTACCAAGGCAATATACGAAGAACATAGTAATAATCGGGACTTGCCCAAGGATCTAGATGCAGAGTCTATAGGATTACTTACCCGATCAACATCACACTCATGTGTACGAACCTATGGAGCATATAAGCAGGTTGATCAATGTATCAAGCCAATCTCTACCCCAATTCCCCAGGAGTTTAAAGTCACCAGAACATTTCTGTATGATCCAATGACAACATTGGAACCCCTGATTGTATACTTTGGCCTACAGAGGCCAACTTGGAAGTTTACCCAGGAGTGAATAGACAAGATATTGAAGGGTATGGAATCCTATCAATTCTTGTGGCCTGAAGAATGAGATCTGTTTATCTATATGCTGATCAAGAATGAAGCAGCTATAGCCTTTGAAGATGAGGATAGGGAAACTCTTAAGGAAGAGTACTTTAGCCCCTACAAGATACCTCACATACCACATAAGCCATGGCAGGAGAAAGGCATACAACTTGCCCCTGCATTGCAACAACAAATCATAGACCTGCTGCAACTTAAGATAAAAGCAGGAGTCTATGAATGCTGCCAATCCCCCTACAGATCACGATGGTTCTGTACATGGAATGAAGAGAAGCAGAAACTGAGAATAGTACATGACTTGCAGCCACTAAATACAGTTAGCATCAAGGAATCATTGATTCCTCCACACCTAGATCAATTTGTAGATCAGTTTTTGGGAGGAAAATGCTTTACAGTCCTAGACCTATATTGGGGCTTTGATGTCAGAAAGATGGATAAAGCTAGTCGTGATATGACAGCCTTCCAAACCCCACTAGGACTACTTTGGATAACCTCATTGCCCACTGGATACACCAATTCACCCTCTGAATTCCAAGAATATATGGTGTTTATATTCCAAGACAAGATTGTTAAGCAAGTGATGAATGTATTCATCAACGATGCACCAATACAAGGACCACTTACTACCTATCCTGATAAGGATGGGAACCCTGCAGTTTTGCCAGAAAGACCAGGCATATAGAAATATATCTAAGAACATGCAGAGGACTTGAATCGAATCTTACATTGTTTGGCAGAAGCTGGAGGAACCTTCAATGGAAAGAAGCTTCAAATCTGCCAACCACAAGTAGTAATACTTGGCCAGAATGTAGGAATCAATGGAAGAGAACCTGATGTACAACGAGTAAAGACCATAAAGGAATGGCCCACTCCTCAAAGTGCTACAGAAGCCAGACAATTTATGGACCTATGTGGAACAGTCCACATATGGATTTCTAATTACTCCCAGATAGCAAGAAGCATAACTTCCACCTGAAAGAAGGATGTACCCTTTGTCTGGACAGAAGAATGTCAAGAAGCTTTTGAGACTTTAAAGGAGTTAATTACGACAGCACCCATGCTCTTACCTATAGATTATACATGCGGACGACCAATAGTGTTGTCAGTAGACTCTAGCTATATGGGGGTAGGAATGATTCTATCACAAATATATGAGCATGGTAAACACCGCCCCTCTAGATATGGATTGCTTCCCTTTTCCTTAGTGGAAGCTACCTACTCCCAACCTAAGCTGGAACTATTTGGCCTATTTTGAGCCTTATGACACTTCCACCTATATGTAATTGGAGCCAAGAACCTCATAGTAGAGGTGGATGCCAAGTATATCAAAGGAATGCTAAACGAGCCTGAACTCCAACCAAATGCAGTAATCAACAGGTGGATTCAAGGAATCCTCATGTTTGATTTTACCCTTGTACACGTACCTGCAATACAGTTCAAGGCACCAGATGCCTTATCCCACAGGCCACTTGAAGATCAAGCCAAGATAGAATCATATGATGATAGTTGGCTTGATGAAATCACCTTGTTCTACGTATATTATGGATTCAGATTGCGCAAGAACAATGGTATAGACAAAGGTATCTCTAGAAGCATGACAGCATATGTACTGTCTGTCCAAGAGAATCAGGATACTACCCTTAAGCAGATATATGAGTATCTGACCAATCCCGAGCCCATATCTGTTACTAATAAATTTCTACGAAAGGTTACCAAGTACTCCGTAAAGGCAGGACGCCTATTTAAGCAAACCAAATCTGGACATCCTCTTTTAGTGATATTTGATCATAGTAAGCAGAAACAGATCTAGAGCCAAGCCCATGAGTCACTAGGTCACCATGGTAAGAAAGCCACCTGGGAAAATCTCAGATGCCGCTTTTATTGGCTGCAAATATATCAAGATGTACGACATCATGTGAAGCCTTGCCATGAATGTCAGATTAGGAATACTGTTAAAGTCCGTATTCCTATTATCACCCCACCACCCACCACTGTATTCACAAAGGTTCATATAGATATCATGCACATGCCTGTGGCAAAAGGGTATTGCTATATAGTGCTGGCAAGAGATGACTTATCTAAGTATGTCGAAGGCAGAGCCCTACGACAAGCATTTGCCCAAGCAGTGGCCCAGTTTGTATTAGATGATATTATATACAGGTATGGAGGTGTGGAGAGAATAGTCACAGACAATAGACCTGAGTTTAAAGGAGCCCTATCCGACATACTTGCTATTATGTGAAGCGTACACACAGAATAGTCTCGAGGGATTACTTCTCTGGAGGTACTCACGAAGAGACTCAACGTCAGAGCAAGTACTTAGGGTCTGAGGTTTTCGAAGAACAAAGGACGAAAGCCTGAGTCAATCGGACTGCAGGGATTTACAAGAGGGACAAGGGATGAAGGACTGAGTCGATTGGACTGCAGGAATCAAGAGTACACTATGATTGCGTAGAACGAGAATGGAGACTACAAGTATACGACAAGCAAGTATAAGTACTAGGAGATGCGTCATCGTGGAATAGAGAAGAAGGTGAGAGAACGATGAAGTAAGCATACGCGTTATCCACAGTAACACAAGGGGAAAGATAGGAACTACGAGGCTGATGTAAGAGAATCAGCTGAGGAGATAAGTGTTCGTGGAATAAAAGAGAAATCAAAGAAGAAGAAACGAAGAGTGAAAAGAACTAATGGTAAGTAAAGCTACATCCCATATTGTCTGTGAAAGGCCTAAGAAACAGTGTACTTGCCGAGGAAAGCAGAAAAGATATAGGCGAGGGAAAAGGAGAAAAACTGTAACATTACCCCCTTCATACAATCGAACTCCAGGTTCGATAAAGAGTCCATCAGGTAGTCGCGTCAGGAGGGAGAGAGGAAGGGCCGTAGAAAATGGTGGATTGTTCATATGATAGCACCTCAAATGGACAGTCATCCGCCAGATGTCTGTGTTGATCGCAATGGCCGCATACTCATTCAGGGCAAAAGCGGCGTCCATGTCCCCAATGATGGCAAAAGTCGCATTGCGTGCGAAGGCAAGCGGACTGAGGATGGCCAGGGGCTGACTGGTGGCAATACGGGCAGGAGTAATTGGGACAATCCTCTCAATAGTGGCCGAGATGATGATACTGAAAGCACTCGGTGAGGGCAGAAGTGGGGCGACGAGGGTGGATCGGCATGACAGTGAGTAGGGGAGGACAGAACTCTGCTACCATCCGGGAGGTGGCAGTGAATTGCTTCTACAGCATTGGACCACGTTACCAGCTCAGGGGTTTCCTCAACAATGGTGGGGGAAGACAGGAAGGAGGAAGAGGAAGAGGCGGGGGAATAGATTCGTGTGATAAGAGCTGGGGCGCAGGAAGGAACGGGTAGTATGGAAGTAGGAGGAGGGGAATCTGCGACGACGGGTAGTTGAGCTCGTTCGAGGTAATGGTCCCGATCAGTCATGGGTAAGGAGAGATAAATGCGACGAAAGGTGGGGTAGATGATGGAGGGGGAAAGACGTTCAACGTATTGGTGGAAACCATAAAGATGAAGAATGGATAAGACTTGCCGGGAGAGTTCGGCCAGATGAAGACGAAGAGGAACGCCAAATTCAGCAGGAAGATCACTGGGGGCTGCTTGAAAGTGATATAACTGCGTGATGGAGACTTCATGGAAAAGGCGAACTAATTCTTGGGTGATGACGTCTTCGTCATAGAGGGGGAGGGCCTCGACGGCGTGGAGGAGGGCGGGAGTGGCGAGGATGGCGGCATAAAGCGTATGGGCGGCGGAGATGGATAGCAAGGTAGGCAAGACACGTCTGGAACGCAGCGGGGAAGAAGATAAAGAAGAAGAAGGAGATGAAGAAGGAGCAGCAAAGGAAAAAACAAATGACATATTGATTATTAAGGAAAAGGAAGTCGTAAAAGAACATGTATCAGGGGGGTACTTCACAAAGAGACGCCGCTTCCCAAGTAAAGAGGAAAAGAATGGGGGATCAAGACAGATGATGCATCCGTTTATAAGACGAAAGGATGGTGGAAGCATGACGGAGATTACTTTCGGGTTCCCACGTGTTTTCGGCCGAAGAGTATCCTTTCCATGCAGTCAGGTACAAGCGGCGACCTTGTGATCCTTTATGAGATACGATGTGATCGACTTCGTACTCTTCTTCAGTATCAATGAGGTCCGGCGGAGGTCGGGGAAAGGAGGGACCATGTGCTTCAGTTTGGTGATAGGGAGATAAGAGAGTGGCGTGGAAAACATCATGAATTTTCCATGTGGGAGGTAGACGAAGGCGGTAAGTGAGAGGAGATAGGACCTGGGAGATCTCGAATGGTCCATGGCGTTTGGGGGTGAGTTTGCGGGAAGGATATCCAAGACGGAGATGAGTGGCTTCGAGCCAGACCTTGTCGCCTACTGTCCAGGGGGAGAACTTACAAGAAGAGCGGGAAATCATGATCCGATGAGCGGACTCATGTGCAGCGAGAGCTTCTTTTCGGGCGTGTTCTAGGGAAGATAAGTGATTTTCCAAAGCTGGAAGGAACATTTTTCCGAGGGCGGGGTAGGTGTGAGGTTCGTAACCATATAGCAGGGAGAATGGAGAAACTTTTGTGGAACTATGGGGGACAGAGTTGTGGATAAACTCGGCGGAGGTTAGGAATTTAGTCCAATCATGTGGGTTATGAGCACAAAAGATACGAAGATATGTTTCAATCTCTTGATTGGCTCGTTCGGTTTGTCTGTCGGTTTGGGGATGATAAGCGGTGGAGAGGCGCACGTCATATTTGAGGAGGTGAGCTAGTTCTCTTGCGAAGGCAGAGGCGAATTGTGGGCCTCTGTTGGAGATGATCGAGTCGTAGAGGCCGAAACGTTTGAAGACAAAGTCAAAAAAGAGTTGGGCGATTCCTTTCGCGTCAACCGTTTTCGAGCAAGGAGCAAGAATTACCCCCTTTGTAAGGCCATGGTCGACCATGACCATCAAGGAATCAAAACCATTGGAGAGGGAAAGATCAGTGATAAGATCAATGGAGAGCTGGTGGAACGGAAGAGAAGACGAGGAGGAGATGGGGAGAAGGGGCAGGGTGGTCAGATGAGTGAGGATTTTGTTCTGCTGGCAGACGGAACAACCAGCAACAAAATGAGAGACAAAGGAAGAAAGTCTGGGCCACCAAAAGTCGCGTTCAAGGACAGCCTTCATACAGAAACGGCCCAAATGACCAGAGAGTGGAGAGGAATGGATCGAATGAAGCAAAGTGGAGCGCGAGGATGGGGGAACATACATACGACCATGGAAGTATAAGTGGCCATTATCAAAAGACCAGTCAGAAAGAGAGGAACGAGGAAATAAAGGCGAACCGTCATCAAGGTTAGCGAGAGCGCGAAGAACAAGGGGATCGGAAGAAGACGAGTTTTTAATATGCGAGGCAAGGGTAAGGTCCAAAGCGTTAATAACTACGGGATCGGGGACGATAGAGGAGTCAATATTGTCTTGGGAAGTATCAACAGGGTCTCGACGAGAGAGAGCGTCGGCTGGGGCCATCTGTGTGCCAGGAAGGACTTTCCACAGAATGTCAAAGTCTTGAAGGAAAAGAGACCAACAAGCTTGGTGGCGGGATAGTTTGTGTGGATCTTTGAGATAGGAAAGGTTTTTGTGGTCGGTGATAACAGTGATCAGATGGGTGGTTCCAAGGATGTAATGACACCATTCTGAGAGGGCGAGGATGACGGCGAGGAGTTCGCAGTCATAGATGTCATAATTACGTTCAGCAAGAGCGAACGTATGGGAGAAGTAAGCGCAAGGGTGGAGATCTCTGTTGGTGTCAGCTTGGAGAAGAACTGCGCCAGCGGCGAGAAGGGAGGCGTCCGTCATAATAGAGAAAGAGCGAGTGACATCAGGGATGGCAAGGACTGGAGCGGTGGAAAAGGTGGCTTTGAGGGACTCGAAGGCACGTTGTTGGAGAGGGGTCCAGAGCCAAGGTTGGTCTTTTTGGGTGAGCAAGGTGAGGGGGGCAACAGTGTTAGAGAAGTTGGGAATAAACTTCCGATAGAAATTAGCGAATCCTAAGAAGGAACAAATCCCCTTGATGGAGGTAGGAGGCTGCCAATCACGGATAGCAGTGGTCTTGATGGGGTCCATCCTGACTTGTCCTTGGCCAATGATCATACCGAGGAATTCAATGCGAGGGGTATCAAAGGTACATTTCAATATCTTCAGGGAAAGGTTGTGCTCGCGAAGACGAAGAAGAACGCATCGAGTGCATTCATGGTGGAGAGTTAGGTCACCATCAGTGTGGATTCCAAGGTCATCCATGTAAACTTCAAGCCAGCCCTCTGCAATCATGTCAGCGAAGACATGATTCATAAAAGCTTGGAAGGTGGGAGGGGCATTGCAAAAACCAAAGAACATGACGGTGGGTTCAAAAAGGCCAAAGGGAGTGACAAACACGGCTTTCCATTGGTCAGCTTCCTTGATTCGAATGTTGTTGTATCCCCAACGGATGTCGAATTTGGTGAACCAGGTGGAGTTCTTCATCCGATCAATGAGAGGAGGGATCAGGGGGAGCGGGTATGCGTTGCGAATGGTGTGGGAATTTAAGTAACAGTAGTCTTGACACGGGTGGAGAGAGCCATCTTTCTTAGGGATGAAGAAGAAAGGCGCAGCCTGAGGAGACTTAGACGGGATGATACGTCCAGTCTTAAGATGTTCATCAATAAAAGCTCGACACGAGTCTTGTTCTTTCGGGTTCAAAGGATAAACTTTGGTGATCTTTGGGACAAAGGAAGGTTTGAGTTCGATGGTATGGTCAAAAGAACAGTGCGGGGGAAGTAGATTATACGTCTTTTCAGAAAAGACATCCTCAAAGTCTGCACACCAAGAGGGAAGAGTGGTTTCAAGAGGTTTACTTTCTTGGGCAAGTTGGGTGGACAGCGTGATCTTGTTGATTGTTTCACTTTGGGGGAGGTACTCACTTGGAGACGCATCAACCCCATCGGGATAACGTTCTGCAAACAAGGAAGAGATTTCTTGATCGACATCAAGGTCAAGGAGGCGAAGGAGATAACGTCAGGAAGGTTCTTCTATAGAAGGAGAGTTGAAGGGAATGTGAGGGAAGGAGAGGGTGTGGGAAGCCCAATCAATTTGAGGATTCCGAGATTTCAGCCACGGCATGCTGAGAATGATTTGTTTTCGTTTGAGAGAAACAACCATGAGTTCGAGATGTTCGGGTTGTTTAGCGATGTGGACAAGGGGTCTAGCTTTCCACAAGATGGTACCTCTTTTGTTGAGAGTACCGTCAACGTTGTATGCTTCAATGGGATTAGGGAGTCATATCATGGGGAAGTTCATGTGAGAAAGGAGTCCAAGGTCGATGAAGTTTCCGGTGGCACCGGAGTCGATGAGGGCAGTGGTGATGACGGTTTGGTTACCAACTTGTAACTTTATGGGAAAATGAAGAGTATGTTCATTTCATGGTGCTACAAGTACATGGTGAATGTCAAGGGAAGAAGACGTCGGTGCGACTTCCTAGTTTAAAAATCCTGATTAATGTTCAAAACTGAAACTTCCTCTTTAGTGGGTGTGGTGTCGTCATAGCACATCTGAAGAACTTGAAGGATCTCTCCCTCGTTCTTTCCCTGGGTCTTAAGAGAGTCGACGAAAGAGGAGAGCTCGGAGGGGGTGGTCGTAGTAGTGGCAGAGGAGGTTGAGGTTGAAGCTGCGGGGGCAGCGGGAGCAGTGTCAGTGGTGCGAATATTCTAGGGGCGAGTGGTCGGAGGACGAGGTGAGCGAGTGAAGGGATTTTTGCATTGGTTGGCATTATGTCCCGTGTTACGACAGCGGAAACAACAACCTTCTCAGATGCATTTAGCACGCTCTTGGGGATTTAACTTAGCGATCATGACGGCATCAACGTCCATTGCATTGGGGTCACGAGAGGAAGAAGTTGGGTGAGAAAACGTGGAGGGTTTGCCTCCTCTTAAGGCGAGAATGCGCATCTTCTGCGCGTGAAATGTCTTGGCCTTCTCAATCCACTCCTTGACAGTAGTAGGAATGGTAGCCATGGAAAGAATCATAGTGGCGAGTTGTTGGTTGAGCCCCAAGGAAAATTGATCGATGAGGGTGATGTCATCAGTGATACCTGCGCGGGCGGCAAGGTTTTGAAAGTTGGTGATATACTTTTGGAATCCGTCATCATGGACTCCATCAGGGCAGCGGAAGGACTTCTGCATGAGTTTAGAAAGTTCGTGGCGGGCGGTGGCTTTGGTGTCGAAGGGGAAGAACGTGGATTCAAAGTTTTTGGTGAATTTGTCAAAGGTAAGATCCATAGGGTCGGCGTGGATGTCGGCCATCTTATCATACCACATTTCTGAGAAAGAGACTTCTCGTCCCTGACTCATCTTGTTGAGAGTGGTCATGATTCATTGTGAATCGAGGGTGTAAATGTCTTTGTTGATCGCGAAGTATGCGCGCATGGCTTTAATCCATTGCATGGCATCAGAAGGTTCACCCGAAAAGTCAGTGGGGAGGGCCGCCTTGAGTTCGGTGGAAGCACGAGACATGGGACTGGGATTATGAGGGGGTGCTAGGGTACGAGGTTGTCTGGGGGTTCCAGGTGATCGAGGGGTAGCAGGGACTAAGGCCTGGTACGGGTTCACAGTGGCGCGAGGGGGTGCAATGGATTCTGGGTCTTGAAAGTCGACATCAATGTCAGACTATTCATTGTCAGGTGGAAGCCCGTAGCGTGAGCGAAGGGCACGACCAGAGTGGGATGAAATTTTGCAAGAGGGGGTGTCCTACTCCTGAATAGGAGGGACGAAGGGAAATTCTCGTTCTTTTGTTACGCGAAGTGTACACACAGAATAGTCTCGAGGGATTACTTCTCTGGAGGTACTCACGAAGAGACTCAACGTCAGAGCAAGTACTTAGGGTCTGAGGTTTTTGAAGGACAAAGGACGAAAGCCTGAGTCAATCGGACTGCAGGGATTTACAAGAGGGATGAGGGACGAAGGACTGAGTCAATTGGACTGCAGGAATCAAGAGTATGCTATGATTGCATAGAATGAGAATGGAGACTACAAGTACACGACAAGCAAGTATAAGTACTGGGAGACGCGTCATCGTGGAATAGAGAAGAAGGTGAGAGAACGATGAAGTAAGCATACACGTTATCCGCAGTAACACGAGGGGAAAGATAGGAACTACGAGGCCGACGTAAGAGAATCGGCCGAGGAGATAAGTGTTCGTGGAATAAAAGAGAAATCAAAGAAGAAAAAACGAAGAGTGAAAAGAACTAATGGTAAGTAAAGCTACATCCCATATTGTCTGTGAAAGGCCTAAGAAACAGTGTACTTGCCGAGGAAAGCAGAAAAGATATAGGCGAGGGAAAAGGAGAAAAACTGTAACACTTGCATAGTATGGAATCCCTCAGGTGTTTATCAGCCCTTATAATTCACAAGCTAATGGAGTGGTTGAGCAAGGCCACTTTGCAATCAGAGAAGCTTTAGTGAAGGCTTGTGAAGAGAAGATACACTTGTGGCCAGACAAGCTGCAAGTAGCCTTATTTGTAGACAATATTACTATACAACGATCAACAGAATATTTTGCATATTACCTTTTACATGAAGTTGATCCAGTATTGCCTTTTGATCTATGGGAGTCAACCTTCTTGGTTGAAGGATTTGACCGAGAACTTTCCCATGAGGAATTATTAGCACTATGGATAAGGCAAATAAAACAATGGAAAGAAGATTTGGAAAAAGCCATAGCAACCTTATGAGGTTCTAGATTGAACTCTAAGTGCCAATTTGAAAAGTGATTTGAAACCAGATTGGTGCAAGGAAGCTATGCCCCTGAAGACTTAGTCCTAATCAGAAATACAGCAGTAGAGAAAGAGCTGAATAGGAAAACTAAGCCTAGGTATCTAGGCCCATACAAAGTAATTAGACAAACTCAAGGAGGAAATTACAAACTAGCAGAAGTTGACGGAGCTCAACTGGCTAGACTGATTGCAGCATTTGGAGTAATACCTTACATACAGAGGCACTCCCTAACAAAGTTAAATAAAAAGGAAGAAGACCCTGAGGTAACCACAGACGAAGAAGATGCATCATCAGAAGATGGAGAACAATATGAGTGCAAATTCAATAAACTACCCACAAAGTCTAATACCGCCAATAGTGACAGATCTGATACAGAATCAGATACCAACTGAGACTACACATACCACTAGCCCCCTATTAGAGTGGCAAGTTCATTTCCACCGACAGAACTTGCATATTCAGAATCAATTATGGCAGGTTACCTATCATTGGGTAGCTCACTTGTTTACTGAGCACCCCACCCGAATTTACCACTCCACATTTGGTCTCACACCTTTAGCAGAGCCAATCACCCGTATGAATCATATAACCATTCCTAGGACTAGTCTAGAGGAGACTATAGTAATACCCTGAGCTACTGAATGTACTGAGTGTAGATCTGCTTGTAAGAACCTACAACAGATAGAACACAATAGAGAAGAACTACAGGCATTAGAGAAGTATATTTTAAGAGCCCTAGACCCTAATCAGGGAAGCACAATATTAGACTACCTAACAAGTCCAGCTGCATCACAAGACTTGTCTGAAATTGTCTGAAGCAATGTCAAACAGCAACAACCCATTCAGGAACCATTCTCACAATATATTAAGAGATCCAGACATGCCAAATGTGCCTGGACAGGCCCATCAAGGGCCACAAGAGCAAGACTCACCCTCATATCCCCACGCCTCACCCTAAATGAGGAACAACAAGTTCAAACAGCAGAGGATAATGAGAGATCTAGCTCTACTGAATGGAGTCTTGAAAACCCATTCCTGACAAGCACATTGGGAAGGACACCAAACAATGGTATTATTACTGAGTCTGGCTGGAACTTACAAGGCCGAATGATATATTTGCAAGATGTGCCGTATGTGTTACCTAATTCATCAGACCAAGAGCAGGATCCACAGACAATTGATCCAGCATTACTACAGATATCGCCGATAGACTCTATCTAGCTGCGTATATTACTTAGGCGACCATTGAAGCTGTAGAACTTACCACATTCTGCCATTGCCTGCCACATTCCATCAATCCTGCCACCGGTAAGCACAACTTGCCAACCAGCAACACGACTCATCCCTTTCAAGAAGACAATCATGGCTGCAAATCTGTGTTTCCATCACAACTGAGCCATTGGTACGTTTGTTTACATGCACAAACTCAGCACCCATACTGGCTATGCCATGGGGCATGAGTTCATTTGCTCTCCCAGCAGCGATGATCAAATCGCACTCTATGCTTGGATGGAGGAAGATCCAATATTTGTTGGCCACTTATCATGCATCACCAGACATTGGCAAGACTGCATTGATGTCCAACTTACCCCCTCGCCCCACTATTACCACTCAGCTGATAAGATCCCAGACAAATTCCTACTTTGTATCCCCCTTGATCTAATCTGTTTAACTACTGTACAATCATTGATATACTGGTTCCAGTTACAGATAGATCAACGACTTCGAGTAGATAAGTGCCCAAATCACCTCCTTCCCATATACTATTTTCCCACCCTTACACCAATGCTAAACGAGGTGTACCTCAGATCCCTTACTTCCTACAATGTTCCTAGTACATTTGTAGTTGTTACCGTCCCGTTCTTGCTGTAGGAAACCCTTGCCCTTAAATACTATTATAAACAATAAGGAGCATGTCAAAGATCAATCCTAAGAATAGTTCTGGCTGGAACTGTCTGTATTCAATTCTAGTGCTAAACGGTTCCAGCCTTCCGGCCACGGAACCATTTGGTAATGCTTGACTAACAAGTTGAAATGGTTCCAGTCGTTCCAGCCTTGGAACCACTCAGTTCCGGACCCCCTTCCAAAATTCCCATGCCCCTTCTGAAAGCGGAAGCACTGGTGACCTGCACGAAACTTGTTTCATGCATACACATAGCAAAGCAGTCACCTGAGAAGTGGAATTTCCACAGCCCCCTGTGGACCACACCCTTTGATACCATAGGGAAGGATAGCCCCTATCATGAGCTACATACCCCTATTTTTCCAGATTTTTCCACCTACTGGTTATTGAGATATTCATTAATCTCTCTAGTCAAACCCTTACACTTGCACATTTGTACATA
The DNA here is from genome assembly GCA_025782845.1 of Boletus coccyginus. Classification (NCBI taxonomy): domain Eukaryota; kingdom Fungi; phylum Basidiomycota; class Agaricomycetes; order Boletales; family Boletaceae; genus Boletus; species Boletus coccyginus. The sequence continues at coordinate 24,571 of JAHZSR010000217.1, forward strand.
GCAAACTATTTCTTTGATTTCTCTTTATTTATCTGATTACTTAGCTAAGTGCCAGCGAGACGAAGTGATCATGTGACCCTTAGCTACCATGTGACCTTGTCCCCATTAGTCTGTACAGCCCTGCACAGCATAGCCAGCCTCTTTGGCAGAGCATTCCAGATTTGGACTCCTTTGCTCAAAGTGCTTTCCCTTAGTATGCCTGGGTTTGACAGCTTGTGCCTGGCATTAGTAAGCGATTGTGCCTTAATTTATAAGCCACCAAGCCCTCTGATTGGCTAGCACAGCCTTTTGTATTTATATATATAAAGAGGAGCATTTTGGCTTGCAGAGGGAATCTCATCTTTTACCTCAAATAATTTCATCTGATAAGAGATCTCCTGGGAAACCTAATAAGACCTAATAAGGCAGGGTACCCCAGAGTGAAGTAAATAGGACTTTAAAACTACTACTAGGCTATTAGAACTTGTACCTAAATAAAGGACAAGTACCTAAGACTATCCTTTTGGAAGAAACCCCTTTTTGGGCAACAAAAGGCATCTGGTCCCTATTAGTAAGCAACCTAAGCATCCTGTAGTACCAAATAAGGGCTACACTTCGCCTTTCTAAGCCAAACTTGCCTGCTCCTTAGATAAGACAATAAGATTGAGTTACATAACCTTTCTGAGTCTACTAAGTGTACCATCAAGTTAACTACCAATCAAGAACTAAGCATCTTGACATCTCAATATCCCAGCATATTGCCAGATTACTCCACCATCTTGACATCTAAACTTCTTGCCATCTAGACATCATATTCCTAGGGCAAGCTGTTATCCATTTGATTAGCATCCCTAAGCAAACCCTTGCTAGGTTACTACCCTAAGGGGTTTTGCAAGTTTCCTATACACAAATCATTAGTGTTAAGCAAGACATAGGCCAAGTTCCTAAATCGTCCACCTCTCGTACTATCCAAGTACAAGCTCTCACAGTTGCTAGCCAATCTATTGCCATTAACTTGACCCCATTAGGTGTGTGATTCACCTAGGATCACCTTTACTAACCAGACTTTAGGCTAAAACCATCTTTAACAACCAATCTGTAAACTTAAGTGGAGGATTGGCGAACAAACCATGGCTCCTGGTACACTATATCTCCCCTTTTACCTGGAACTATTTCCATTACCTCTAACTCTACCAAGGGTAAACTTCTTGTACTTCCCTTGAGCAAAGTGTTCTAGCCCATGGAGACAAGACACGTTGTCTGGGGACCACCGTTTTTTTGGTTGGTTCTTCGTCATCTTGTCTAGAAGGAAGACACCGGAACCCTTGGAAGTACACTGTCTATATGACCCTTAGATTCGCTTAACCTTTAACTTTCATTTGCTCATTTATTACTACACTTTAGGGCCTTTCTTCAGGTTCATTTCTATAACATTCCAGGTAACCTAATGCGAGTATACCTCTGCCCATAGTATATATACTTTTCTATGGTTATTGGCACCTCAGTTGTTTTTGTCCATCTAGGCAGCGGCTGAGGTGAGTTTACTTTTACTTAGTTTCATTCCTAGCTAATGTACTATAGATCTGGGCAACTCTGCCCTTCTGCTAGATTCTGTCAGAGCACTGGCAAAATGGCAGAACTGGCTGATCTTGATGTAACTATCTGGAACTTGAGCTTGCATCGCAATTTATGTGATCGAATCATCAACACACTACATGATTGGTTGTATGATCACACCTTATGAGATAATGATCATACTCCCACCTATTATCATGCTACTATACATGTAGAAACCGAAGGGAGTGAAAGAGGAACCCTTTGGGCTGATTGGCATTGTCAACATTGCCTAATCATCTACCGATATGCTACAGTATTTGTTGAGACCTACAACAATTTATATGTCCAAATGAGAAATTTGGATTCTGAAGGAAATCTGCCAGAAGAAGAAAGGTGAACAGAACTTGTGGATTTGCTATCACCACCATTCCAGCCAATTGTAGGAAGAACCATAGCTGAGATCCTTCATCAATTCACTGAACAAGAGCAATCTCTACAACCAGATCCTGACCCTCCAGAACATGAAGTTCAAGTTAATGGAGGTACCCTAGCCGATATCACCAATATTATTTCTCGATCTTGAACTAGCTACTAGTCAAGAAATTTCCCCTGGCACAGCCATTACCTGTATTCCTATCTTCAGTATATATTATTGAAGATCAGTGCCCCTAAATATCATTATAAATAATAGGAAGCTCTAACCCAAACAGAACAGTCAAATTACCTTATTCAGTAACAGCCATAATACTGTCAGACACAAATGGCTGATGCTAATGGAATAGTACAGGAAGTACTAGATCTTCACAAGCAACAGCAACTGCTTGAACATATCCTACAATTCCTACACACTGAGCTCATGCACCACGTTCGTGAGCAAGGAGAAAACAATCAAGTTCAATATCATGCAACTGTACAAGTGATTACTCATGGTAGAAACTGAGGAACACCTACAGTGCAATGGCATTGTATTTACTGCCATGCAATCTATAGACATGCCTGTCTTTGTAATCGGTATCATAATGACCTATATTCCCGAATTAGGCAGGTTGATCTGATTAGGCATGGACTGTTAGAAGATAGAATAGAGTTAATTCATTTCTTAGAACCCCCATTTCCTCCTATAGCAGACATGAAGAGAGTTCTTTGTGAATTGACTCAGAATGAACTATCCCCTGAACCAGAGAAGGAAGAAGCTCCCCCTCTTAATCAGGGACAGCAAAGGGCTAATGGAAGACCTCAACCCAATTATCCTTGATTGAATGGACAATCGGGGATAATTGTTTTCCGTTTCCTGTGGATGACCTGCACCAAACTGTTTGGATGCAGATATATAGTTATTGTATATGTGATACTAGACATTTGACTCGAGATTTGAGTTTTTACTATATTCCCACGGTCCAAATGCTTAGCTAATTGAGGGACATATAGACCATAGTGTCTAGAATATACCTCTATTTTTTTCTTATTTGTTCATTTACAGGTTGT
>JAHZSR010000218.1:0-27570 GCA_025782845.1 Boletus coccyginus
AACTGAGCAGATCACTAGTATCAGTTCGAGAAGAAAGTGATGACAGAGTTCACCATTCCCAGGATCGCATTCTTTGAAAAACCTTTCCTCGGCGCGTTGGATCGCTCGATCGAGCTCGTCCATTGGGATGCAATACCTGCATGAAATGTGATCAAACTACCACGACGAGGCTGTCCTACTTACCATATCACATGAATACGCTTCTTGAGAACGGTGGTCTTCGCACGATCTGCAATGAATTTCTTCATTTGCAAGAACTCGTCTTCACGACCAGCTTCAAAGCCTTGCGAATCATGGAAGACGAGTTTCTCGTTGCTCCGGAAAATCAGTTCGTTCTCGATGTTGTGGATTCCGCGCTGTAAACGATCAACCACAACACCATGAGTGACTCAATATTGCGTGAAACGACCATCCTCACCCCACTGGATCGTTCGACTTCCGACAGTTCGACCTAGTGGCTGGTTTCACACACGACGCAACAATATACTTTGACCGAGGTCCATACCTTGTTCCCATCACCATCGCAGATCTCTGGGTTTTCCGTAGAGTTACAGATCCCCTGAAGAATGGTCGTCTTGCCGGCGTTTGCGCGCCCAACGATAAGGATTCTGAAGCGGCCAAACTTTTCTTGAAGGCCCGAGTCAAAATCCTCTGGGTTTTCTGCCGACATTCTGAGAGGGTACGCGATGAAGAGTGCGGTTCACAGTGAAGGCTTCTTGGGTGGTGGTGAGAGCGTCAGTAGGAAGTAGAGCGAGCACAGTTTGTTGAACTCCCGGTTTCCATGACAAGCGTGGCGCGCCAAGCTATGGAAAGCACGACATGTCAGGCATGCTCACTTGTGCTGTCCAGAGTGCTTCTTTTGCGGTCAAACCTTTCAAGTTTGGTTATATGGGGTGTGGGGACACGGGACACCGCTACATTGTATCGGTTGTTATATAGGTTGTCGTAGATACAAGCCTATCACTGGTCTCCACGAATCGTGCCAAGTCCCAGGGGACAAATGCTCATTGATACAGGAAATAGATGAAAGGCAAACCCCGGCGCGACGCCCTAGTGGCCGCATCTCACCATTGGTACATTGACAATGTCACGACTGCAATGACCACCATGGTGGCCACCGCGACGGCCTCACAGGATACTTCTCATCGCCCGCCTCACCACGGGCGCGACGCCCAATGCCCACCGACGGCTGCCACAACAACCACGCCCCCCTCCAATCCTACGGGCGCAACTCCCAATGCCCACCGTACCACGGGCGCGATGCCCGAATCCCCACCATACTACGGGCTCGATGCCCCAATGCCCACTGCCATGATCGTAATGCCCAATGCCTGAGCGACTCCCCGACACGGACCGTGCCCCAACTCCACCATGACACCCTACACTGGCGCAATGCCCCAACGGACCACCATGGTCACCACGCCCAGATCGCACGAGCTCGCTAAAGTCCAGCTTTTTTTGGTTATTGCGGGGTTACGGGATCCCTTGAATCCATCCCATCCATGGACCCGACCCATACGATGCCACCCGTGCTTAGTTCCAGCATCCGAGTACGTTCTGGTTCCACTTCAATATCAAACAATGGGTTATGACCATCATCGAACGATCAAGTTCCTCGTTTCTCGATCATGTCTAGCATCCTCTCCACTCGCGCCTACCATCACGGGCTCTCCAGGTAAGCTTTCCTTCCTGGCGTCTGCTGAAGGACACTGATTGATGATAGTAATTCAGAGCTTCAAGGATCATCTTTTGTCACGACTGATGAACTATGATGACGACGAGCATGTGTTTTCCAGTGAGGAGCGGGCCACCCTGCAATTCGTTAACAACCTCAACAACGTCCTCCGGCCAAAGCGTTTTGAGGCCACCACAACATACGACATGCGCTGCGACCAGGACACATTGCATCCTGGACATGGTTTCATCCATAATGCTACTCTCGCGGGAGGATGGTCAAAAATGCTCATCCTTTCTGGTACGCGCAAGTTTTGGCAGTATTTCTCACCAGAGTCACCAAAGTCGACCATAGAGATTTTACGAGACGAATGGAAGTGCTCTGGGTCCGCTGGTTTGGAATTTTTGCCTGAGTATCACTGGGGGCTTCAAGAATGCTCGTCTTCCAAAAGATCGGTTTCGTTCCTGCTGACTCGGGCACAGCATTTGACTTCCTTGACCCATCACGGTCGCACCGAGATTTTACTCCGTTCCGGTCCCTCAGCTGCTCGGGAAAACAACAACGTCGATGATTGGGAAGCCTACTACGTCAATATGTGAGTCCTATCTAATGGATCTTCCGCAAACCTGACGACGCCCCCAGCTTTGCCGATCGGGATATGTTTACTCGATATATAGACTTTGGTGTTGGGCACCATGCTTAATATCATCTTCCGACTTTACTGAACCAAGAGCCCGACATTATCGGTATACAGGATCTTTCCAACGAGTATCACGACAAACATGAACCCAAACTCAGTGACAACAGAACTGAGGATTCACAGACAGCTGCGAAGGAAGAGATGTTCGAAGGCGATAGATCTGATGATGAAGAGCAACCGGATAATGAGTCCGATGAAGACGAGGTGGATGGAGAGTTACCAGAGAACGAAGACGAAGACGATTGTTCCGTTGCATTCGAGTTCTGATATTCGGTTTGTACCATTACTACAGTTGTGTGTCGTGTAGTGGTATATCTAGTACACGAAGTTTAGATACCTGAGAGGTGGAATCGGCGCCTCGACGTAGACTTCCAGACACGCAGACTACCCTAGACCGGACGGCGACCGGAAAAGAAGACAATATGGTTGGACCAAGCAACCAAATCTCCGACGACTTCTGTTGATTAGGCAGGTCTTCGCCTCTGCTTACAGTGATCATAAGCTTCGATCTTGCAGTGAAATGTTGTGAGTTGCTTGTATGGTGGCTACAAACCCCTTATATCTGTACGTACCGAATGGGTTAATTCCTATGGGCGAGATCTCATGGAGGCAGATAATAAAGATTTGACAACGCACCTACCTTTGGACAGAAAATTTTCGGTCATGGGTCACCCGATTAAATACTTCAACGATGTTATTGGTTGGTTCCAACCGAACAATAATGCGGACACCTCCTAGGTCTATTTGGCCGGTATAGCACGATCTTAAGGTTTTAGTGGTGACGCGGGTGTGGCGCCACCCGTCGAGAAGGATAACAAGAGCTGCGAGTGGAGTGCCAGGAGCACGTCAACGAGCGCCTGTGTGGCGTTCCGCGTGATTCTTGAATGGTAGTGGTGGTGTGTGCCGTGAGGGTACACGGAAGTCCGTTTCATGGTCGTTTGGTTCATAGGAACCCCTACCTGCAGCGCTTTCGTGCCGCGTTGCCGCTGAAGTCCGTATGCGGCCGTGTATGCAGCATGGATCCGAGCTGTGAAGAGGACCGTGGGTTGCGAGTATGCGTTGTCGCTCCAAAGATGTTCTAGCTCTGCGAGGTGATACAAAGCTGACTTGCAGAGGCACGAATTACCTATGATATGGCCGTGGGCTCCCCCAGACGAGCGGGGTCTCCATGTTCCCGGTGCTTGTCGCCATCCTGTCGGTTTCCCAGTACTGGAAGGGAATCGAGGCAGGCCGGTCATGAATTGAATCGCCGTGCGTTCGTCTTCGGGAATCGGCTGCAACCGGGTGCATGTGATTGGTTCACCCTCGTTCGCCACCATCGACCATGTCTACGTCGTTTTTGCTGCGTTCAACGCTCGCTTCAACCACTCGGCGCAACGTCTTGCGTTCGGCGCTCCAAGGTATGTCTTTCACACCTTCCTACGATTAGCACAACTCTGGTATGGTTTCAGTGAGACACGCCCCCAGCTCGACGGCAGCAATCCTCAAGGGAACCGTCAATGACCCAACAACCTTCCCACCTCCCTCAAAGACCCACGGGTCCTACCACTGGGCATTTGAACGCCTTTTGTCCGCAGCCTTGCTTCCCATGACCGCGGCAGCATTTGCAACGTCTGGCACGGCTTACCCTGTCCTTGACGGTCTCTTGGGTATCTCGCTCGTGATGCACAGTCACATCGGGGTAGGCAACGCCGCCAATTACTCTATGCTTCTTATATCACTGATCTTTCGGAGAAATAGTTTGATGCGATCCTTGTCGACTATCTCCACAAGCGCAAGTTCCCCATTCTCGGCCCCTCGATGGCCTGGACGCTCAGGGCCGCGACCGTCGGCGTTCTGGTCGGCGTCTACCAGTTCAACACAAATGATATTGGTATGCTTTCCTTCCCGTTCTGACGCCATGTGGTGTGACTGAGTCCCATGATAGGTCTAACCGAGTTGATCACCAAGGTTTGGACGGCATAGATTTAGGATACGCTTGGCTATGTATTGGAAGGTTTGCCTCCGGGTAGCACAACACTATCACAACAATGTGATCTTTGTGCTCTACGTGAAGTTCAGATTAAGACGTCCAACCGTTTCGCGTTCGAGGTAGTTCCCTTGCCCTCATCGATGTTAAAACCCACGCTATTTCCGATCTCTCCACTCTACTTGAGTATTTAGACCACAGTTTGTTGGGTCGCCCTCGCCAAGCACCCTTTTGAGCGTTGTGGCAGTGCGGAGTCTGGGCGACTCAGAGCCAAGGGAGGACGGAGCAGATATCCATCCATGCCAGTAGCACAGAATCACCATCGTTGACTGTCATGTGCGTTGACATCTCCATCCTGGCCTCTCCAACAAGTTGTACAATTTTCCGGCTTCCGACGTAGCTTCTCGGCTCGCCTACCGGCTCGCCACCCCTGGGTATGATAAAATATTAGGAGGCCGTCGCGAAGTCACGTGCCAGCACCCTGCTGTCGTGGTGAGGAATGTGGACGCTCGACTTTTTGTTTATTTTACCCAGCGCGGCCAGAGATGTGACGTGTACATGTGTCGTGGCACATCCTTTTCTATGACACTCGGACTTCCCTGCGGACCATTTTCGTGCTCTAAAGCTCGAATGATAACCTACTATGGACATGTATGAGGAACTCATGCGAGTGCATTTGTCGTTCCGTACGATAGCTTGTTCCAACATAAATCCACGTCTATTCGAAGCCAAATTTCACATGCCACATCTTTCTTCTCGCACGTCGTCCCCTGTATGATTCGATCATGCAGGTGATACAGTGACCCCTCGAATGGTGGGTCATTTCTCTACACCAGTGTTCTATTTCGGGCAAGCTCCGGCTCTTGTGACTGTACTCGCGGAGTGCAGTCGCGGGTTGTCAGAGTGTGGTTCATCGGACGTATTATCAATTCCGGCTGGACACTCAAGGGTCTATGCGGTTCCCAGTTTCAAGCGAGGACATGAATTTGGTGGCAAGGGATTTGTGGCGGAGCGTAGCCCGATGGTGTTGAGAATATGAGTCAAAATTCGCCTGGGCCCCAATACACACTCCTCACATCACTTGATCAAGTTGAACTGCATCAGTGAGTATCACTGCGCATTGAAGCAGACACGGACGAGGAAGGGCTTGATCGCCTAATGAGAACCAGGAGGCTAAAAGGCTAGAAGGTCCTCGTCAATTTTCCCTTGTAATTTCGTGCTTGAATAGGCCAGAGATCCTACGATTGGCAAACGATGCTTGGCAATGGGCTACTGACAAGAGGCCGATCACCGATCGTGATGATCGATGATCCTTGGCAGGCTTCGATTGTTTCCGAGTCCCTGCACGAATACAACCTTCATTGTGCTCGGTAGCTTGAATTGTGAGAGCCAGAACCTCTGCACTGGCCCGGGGCTGGTACAATGTGGACTCCTATTGAGAAGACAGTTAACCAACTTATCTATCAGAGATGTGGTTACAACATCATGTTCTCCTGGGGATCGAGACGTCGAGGGACGAGATTTTCGGCTAAGAGTCCACTCCGATCAAGTCGGTGCCGTTTTTTCTCACCAAGTTATTTACTCATGTTTCTTCGAGAGTTCGGGATTCAGAAACTGAACGTTAGGACGCGAACGTACCTAGAATCTAAGAACCGACAACCGTAGGATTCAAAACAACACATAACGCGTACCGGTAAGGAGCTCCATGTCGAGTTCGATCAATGTTCCTGATCCCGTGCGGTTAAAGGAAAATCCGTTGAATACAGATCATCACCCCGATCACTGTAGAACCCAACAGGGGCTGTCGCCTCGTGTTCAATTACGGCCCTACGGCCACCGTGGGTGAAAGCGCTGACGGTCCAGGTGGCGAGTTCTCTTTGACAAATGCTATCCCCTTCGGAGCCATCGTCGGCATGGAATCCCAGGCATCTTTAGAATTTACCTGCCATCAAATTCGGCCAGGCAAGTAGAAGCGCAGCCTCGGCGGATCAAGCAAGGCTTTTTTTTCACTATTTCCTGGAGCACTACTAAGTACTGCAGAGCAAATGTGTTCAACTGCCAAGTGGTTCACGTATCCAGGGTCCCACCGAAGAACTTCTTTTTTTACCGAGGTAAAAGAATCAGAACAGCTCTCCCCCGAGCCTGACAAGATCCAACGATCGTCCTTCCTAGCGGGCGCTAGGTTGGCGACTGACGGGTGCAATGAAGGGGTACACGATGCAGCACTCAGATCATACGTCAATGTCAGTACTGGAAGGACGTCCAGCAAATCGGAGTCTAACTCATCTTCCCGCGCCTCACGAATGATGCGCCCCAACTGAATTCGCGTAAGTCAGGTTTGCCCTCGGGCGTGTGACCTCCACGGAGTATGAGGCTAATAACATCGTTCCCATTACGAAAGCCTCCGCCCTACTTAACCACAGCTGTCATTCGATCTCGATGGAAATGTATCCAAGGCGCTTTGACACTTACAAATAAGAGGGAGAGAGGGGTATTTTTGGATTTCTCTTTGTCTAGCATTGCTTCCCTTCTCAGGGTGCAGGTAGGGTTCGATTTCTATCTGACTAGCTGGATGACAATCCCCTCCTTGATGCAGTGCCAGACAACTGAGTGCGTACACAGGACTTTACTGAGGTAACAGGTCGCTTCATCGAGCTAAATAGTGCGTGCTTTCACATTTTTCTCTGGCTCAGTCATAACAGCTATACCGGACAGCTCGTTCCGAGTTGTGCACGCGATCACTCAGGGATGTCCACGGGCGACACTATTCCTGGGTCCCCGGAACTGGTTTCCATTGCCGTCGTGCGCCCTCTGTTGCAGTCGCTCCTGCTTGCACATACTTTGTTGACTCTCCTCGTCCCCCTTCTTATTGCACTGCTCTACTATTCTACTCGTCGCAGTCGTCGTCAACCTATATTCGTCCTTAATGTCCTCGCTATTGCGATCGCTTTTTCTGTCGGGGTGCTTGCAGATTTCGCTGGAGTAAGCCAACCGTTTGGACCAACTCCTTCTCACTAAGGAACCATATCTTGACAGATTCATGGTATACTATCGCCTCAGGAAATACTATCGCCTTTGGTGCGCTTGTTCAACGTTGATGTTTGGGTCCCGGGCTTATGAATGCTGCTTAGCTGTGGGTCGCGAGCGGCGTCATCGTCGTCTTTCAGTCCATCCTAGTAGACCTCATCTTGTTCATACGTCTCGTCACTGTGTACCCCCTCACTCAGGTTGGCCCCCGACGGTTTGCACTCATCACATTCCTCCCAATTCTTCTCAAAGTGCTTCGAGTAGTCAACGTCATTATCTTTCTCAAACTCGAAATCGAGAGTGGGTCGAACGCCATGAACACATACTTTACACTTCCAAACCTGAAAATCGAATGGGCAGCCCAGGTCGTGGACAATACGTCTGTGTCTCATCTTTTGGTAAACGGGTCAAAGGTTAAATACAGTTCCTCTAGCTATGCATCCATCATGTTCCTTTGGACTATTCGCGGCCGGAGGACAACAGAATACCTCAGCGACAGTACTATTGCTAGGCAAAGTAAGGAATTACCACTTTTTGTGTTTCCTCGGTGATCAGAATGATTTTTAAGCGACGCTGACTTATCGTCTGCGATCTCTCTTCCGTATTGCACTCTCAAATTTTGTTATTCCAACCCTTTTCTCAGTCGTCCAGCTTATCATCACCTTTCTCGACGTTGATGCGATCTTGGTCGGTGACATCATATACGCGAACGGCATGCTCTCTGTTTATGGTGTCGCGTTCGCGAGTGTGTGGGCAGGGAAGGACAGTCGACGGAACTTGGAGCCAATGCAGTCTTTGGAAAACAGGAATAGAAACAGGGGCACGAATAGCGCTTCTGGGCCGAAAATTTGGGAAGCGACGCCAGATCACAGGCCGTTTGCGGTGGAGGTTACAGAACTCGTGGTCGATTCTCAGAGCGAAGGGTTAGATAATACCTCGAGCAGGGTTGAACGAAGTAAGTGACAGTTCATGGTCGAGTGAGCTGGAGTTTCTCGTCGTCGTTATTGACCACACGGGTGTTCAGGATTTTCAGCTGTCGACGTCGAGTCTGGGCATGAGGTGCGGCTTGCATAAGGGGATGGCCAAACTGCGCTGGAAGCTCCATCGCCGAGAGGTCGTGTGGCGGTACGGACGTTAATGTGTGGATCAAGGGTACCTCCCCCTTTGGTGATAAATTGCGTTTCACGATATCGCAGGGGGCAAACACCGTCGTAACGGTGTGTTCGGCTTTCCAGTTTGGTTTGCGCCTGTGCTCCCGTGGCGGGACAGGGCGCAACCTGTTCAAAGGCTTATCCGGGAATGTCTGCCTCGCCCTCTGCGTCACGGGTATGTCCACAGGCTCGAGTATACGTTTTTCCGATTGAGAGCGACACGAGGCTAGCCTTTTTTCCTTCGATGAGCTTAATCTTGACATTTCATGGGAAGGATGTGTGCAAAGGCGGTGATAGTTCCCAAAAGGGATCAGGTGACCCTAGATCAAACCAATTTGCTAGGAGACCATTGGTAGTACTGCGACCCTCTGCGCCTTTCTTCGATCCCAGCGAGTGCGACGTGTACGAAACACTTTCCCCCTGGATCACACACGAAGGGGCCATGACAGCGGAATCTGTGCTGTAAGGCACTTTGGGACTGTTTAGGAGGGGTCATTTAGTTGCGAAAGAGTCGCTGGACTGCCGTTCATCCCAGCTGCTCTGTTGATGCTAGCGCCAGGTAAAGGGTCGAGGGAATTTAAAATGATAAGCTAGGATCTGATTTAGTGTCAGAAGATGCTCCAGCCGGGCCAGGAACGAGTCCCAAGCGATGGGAGAAAACCTTCACGTTGATCAAACGCGACTCTGAAACACCACCTCTCCTCCGCGTAACGCGGAAGGTGCAGTGGGAGAATCTAATCCGAGACACCTGATCTGGGATTTACACTTGGTGAGTCCAAGGGTCACACAGATGGAAGAAAAAGACGACCTGAGCGAAATGGACTCATATTAAAGTTGCGCAGGGAATCGCGGTGAATCTTGGTCGAAGAACGATTACCCTTCCTTCGAGTCTTCAGTTTCCGGCGCACCGGGAAACTATGGGCCCGGGTATATGCCTGGCCCAGCACGTTGTCATCACGACGATCGACGATCGATCGATCAACTTATTTCCTCGTCAACGACGCACATGCGAGCGTGCAGATAGGCTCACGGTCAGGTATGGATTGAAAGGCCTACTGAGGTGCTGGAGCCACATGCAGGCTACGGAAAAAACCTATATATGTGGCAAGCCAACGAGCGCCGCTCTGGACAGGCCTGGCACCCCGGGGTTTCGCTCTTAAGAAGGTTTTGGCTTTCCACTTATGTACCTGACGCCGCAGAGGTGCCAACCTCGAGTCTGGGAGGTTGAAATGATTGGGCGATTGGGAATCGGGAGGCCGCCACTACTGCTTGTTACTCCTGAGTCCTAAAAGCAATGGTCTATCACTCGTATGTCGATGGAAATATCTTTCCGACCATTTTGCTTATTAACTTGGTGTCATGGATTTAGGACACCGTACTTACTACTCGAGCCTGAGTGCGGCAGGAACTGTATCAACCTTTCCATTTATCACAGATCGTAGGACCCGACAAACAAGACTGAATTCTCTCATCATTTGATGGAGGCATATGAACTCCCCTTAGTGCTGTTCAGCAGATCCCTCCTTCGTTCAGGTCGTTGCCTTGGTCACTGGGCCAATCCAAAGTTATCAATTTAATTGCACGTGTTTCACTGTGGATCATCAATACGAGACAGCATGAGTAGGTCCATACACTACCATTGAACCGTCAGGGGTCGTTGAACTTGTGTAGGTTCCTTGGCCATTATTTCAGCATTGATACTTCTTTCTTTGTCTTCGCTCGGGCGGACATTCGGTGGCATCTCGATGTATGTAATTGAGCGCTTACAAATAAACTCTGGTTGGAGTGCCGGCACAAAGGCCCTCTGTTCTTAGCTCGGTGCGCATAGGTTCGATGTACAAACAGAAGGTGGGCATTGACGGCCCTCTTGCAACGGCGTTGTTGGCTTTCATGAGAAAGAGTGTACGGCTGCTGATCTGTCTCGGAGGGCCCACTCGGTCTCTTGGATCTCCCCGACTCAAAGCGCAGAGCGCGATGCCGGCCAACAAAGGGTACGTGTGGTAGCATGTTATCTGTGATTGCGATGCTAGTGTGATGCACAAATACGATTGATTTTGATGTGAGAGGCAGTGAGATAAGAACTTTTGTTGACCTTGGCTCGGAAGTTCTTGGACTTGAGTGTGAGAAATTGGTTGCTCAAGAGTTTGTCCATCTTCTAATCGCTTGAGGTCGTTGCACCGGGCGCACCCGCACGAGCCTCGTTTTCTTTTTTCCCCCCTTCTCCATGCCCAGCTTATTTTCGCGTTCAAGGACAACCTCAACACCAGCCAAGAAAGCTTCCGGCAACGCTCTCGTTGGCAGCGCACAGTACGCCTACGATGAGTTCGGCCGTGTAAACGGCAGAGGGCCTCACTCCGGCTCACCTCTCAAAAAGGACGGAGCAAAGCTCGAGAAGAAGAAAGGCGACCAAGACGGCAAGCCCAGGACGCGCACATTGAGCTCACCCAGACAAGAACACGACCCTGGTGACCTCGTTGCCCAGATACCAGACGGCAGCTTCCTCCCTCTCAATCTTGATCGACCCCGTGACGAATCCGGCGAGGAAAAGACCTTGGAACACGATTATGGCTATCTTGCCTATGAACGCCATGTCATCCTTAGTCTTGATGACGTGGCGCGCCTCGTCGACGCCGTTGCCGTCGAACTTGGCACCCGCTGCCTCACAACACCCTTCATTTTCTCAACTCTCGCCCTTGATATCTCCTCATCAGCGATCAAGCGCCTTATTCGTGCCTTTCTGGACACTTGTGCCAACCCTTCTTCCGGTGAGGCTGAACGTCGCTGGCGTGAAGAAGCGCGCTTCGCAGGCCCACACGAGCTGGGCATGTGCTTACGTTGGGGTCTTGCGCGGGTCGTAAGAGTAGTTGGCGGACAGGCGGTCCGTGGCCTCATCTCTTGGGAACATTATGTGGAGTTCCGTGACTCAGAAGCTGGTACGCATCATTCCATTTTTCCCTTGTTCGTTTCACCCCACGAGGCACCGCCCGCTAATTAATAAATTTTGTCGGTGCCTTACCAGCGCTCAACTACCCTCCGACGCACTTTGCGACTTTCTTACCGCCGTTACCTCCGGTCTTACGGACGATCCTATGGACGCTTTTCAGTCTCCTCATACGTTTTACGGCGCACAGCGCGTCTTCTGGTCACACCCCGCCGACACTCTCGCCTCTCTTTGGACCCTTGCTTTTCGGCTTGGGCCCAGCCTGTCTTTCGTTCCACCACACCTACATTCATTATCTCCGTGCGGTGAACGCCATGGAACACATCATGCTAGCGTTCATGCGGTGGCAGGATGCACCCAAGGCTCCAGGTGTGCGTTCTGACATCAACACCAACATCACCTTTGGGAGTGCAACCACCCTCGGGGTTCCTACCCGTCTCAAAGATTGGATCAGGGGATACCCCTCCATGTTACCCTCCCTACAACTCAAGGAAAAACAGGACAAACCACAAGCGCGTCGTGGGGCACGGACGATGCGCGTGGTCAGCGTCCGTCGTAACGTTCGGATGTACTCGCCTGACCTGGTCAAGACGGCCGCGAGCTGGGCGTCACCCCCTCGGTTCGGTCAGGATGGCGGTCGTGGATTGGCTGGTTCGAAAGAATGGGAGCGTATCGCACCCTCTGCGCTCAAATTACAGCCACGTTATTCGGAGGGATACAAAAAGAGAATGGACATGCCTGCGAGTTTCCACCCCTACACAAGCCCTACTAACGTCGGGACGTCATCTGCTACCTCGAGCACTTCGTCAGGAACCTCGAACGATGAGAAAGATAAGCTCGGTCTGGGTATCAAGGAAGGCGGAGATCGCTTTAGGAACCTGACCGAGCTAAAGTGGGGTGAATTCGAGGCCATGGGTTTCGGAGCTATGGAAGCCGCTGAGAAGAAGCTCCAGTTTGACCTCACCGAGAGTGAAAGGGCGGTGAGTTCGTGAGGACGGCGAATATGCATGAGTTAAGCCTCTCAACAGACTCCCACCGCCAAGCGTACAACGATGAACTGGAACGACTTTTCTACCATTGGCTTCAACCGTACAGATGCTCGTCTCAGCGCTACACTTCAGTTTAGCACCCCCGTTGCCCATTCTATATCATCATGGCCGACGAAGAACGAGAGCATCACCAAGAAACTGAAGAAAACTCAGCGTGCCCTTCCTCCGTTTGGTTGGGACACCGAACCTGTCATGGGATCTGAAGAAATGGTCGAAGAAGCGTTCATGGATGTCTTTTGCGACCTGGTGTATGGAGGTGGGTGGATGGACATTGAGCGTGGTGAGGAGACTGACAGAGAGTGTAATTGGGCCCTGGTAAACTTTTTATGGAGTTATTTCAAATGGAGTTTCTTGTTGACCCATATTACACAGATCGAGTTCAAGTCCCTCCCGCTCAACAGGAACTCGCCCCAAGGAGGTGACCCCCGCACCGCAACCACCATATTTCTATTTGAAGAGTTCGTGCCGTTGGAGTACAGGCAGCAGCTTGCAAAAGACTCTGGCACTAAGCGTCGGTTGCCTTTTCTGTTCTCGCCGTCCAGCAAATCGAGGCCGTGGAAACCTGCTGCGACGCTGAATGGTCGGCCTTATGTTGTGGGGCACGTTCCCAAAAGTCCAACCCTCCGCGAAGTGGAATTCGAGGGGATGTTGAGGTCTAATGGCAGCAAAATACTCTCGCTGTCGAAGGCTGCTCCTGCGATTATGATCTCCCCGGTGACGCAGGGAGACAGTGACCATATTGCAAACTCGCGACCGGGTACGGCAGGTTCCGGTCGTATCTCCCCAATAAGGCAATTGGAACGGGTGGCCTCGGACACTCCCCTCACTGGCACCCCTGGAAGTACCAAGCGGCGGTTTCGGATTCCTGTGCCCAGTCCATCTGTAGTGCGACGCTCAACGCTAGTGCCAGCTGAGTACTCGACCGTGGATTTTGAGACGCGCTTAGCGAGTTACAGTGACGATGAACTGAATGAGAGTGCCAGCATGAAGGCACTCACACCCGCTGAAAAGCATGAACGGAGGGTGTCGAGAGATGACGCCTGGGTGGACATTCTTGTTGCTGCCCATAGCCGGAGGATGGGGTCGCAGGAGGCGGAACGCCGACCCGGGGGGAAGGTGCTCAAAGGCGGGCGCTCCGATCCCGAGTTGGCCAGTCAAGAAGTTGCACTGGTTCTCGCTGGCGTTCGTGCGCGTTCTCCACTTTCTGACGACGAAGGGGTGCAAGTGCGTCAACCAGCTGTGGATCCCCTTCCAAGTGTAATTCCCCAGGAGAAACCAAAAGAAGAAGATCCTGACGTAGAGTCGGTGATGTCGTATCCCAAGCGCAAGCGAGTTGGGTACTTTGACCTGCACCCCGAGCGACGTCCTGGAGGTCTATCGGTACGACCGCAGGTTAACGCAAACGACTCTGATGGTGATGACGTACCAGATCACCTGGTGTATGGGACGCCTGAAAGCACTGTTATTCCGGCCCCAGACCCAACAAGGCCGTCGATTGAGACGGAGGCAAGCGAATATGGTCCCTCAGCGACTTCTTCACCCCGCGACATAGACTTTCCCGAATTTGTCGACTACGAAAGAAGAAGAGAAGAAAAGGAGAGTTCGCACTCCCGAGCCGAATCTATGACGTTGCCGCAACTCACACAATCCAACACCGATGTCCCCAAGTCCTCATCGCAGAGCAAGACTGCGTCACTCATTGAAATGTACCGCGAACGAGAGAGGCAGAGCCTCGTCTCCGCTCCTCTATCCAGGATCCCAGTTCCATCTGCATTGATACCACCCAAGAACACAGAACTTCCCGTCATTCCCCCCGTTGTTAGAACCCCGTCGCCTACCTCTGTTCCTGAATCCGACCCTCCGGAAATAGTAGATGAAGCCGAATGTGAGCCCGGAGCAGATTATTTATCGCCACTGGATCAGAATCTGTTATTCGTAGAATCTGGTCGTAACAGCCCCGGTCGATACGTCCACGGTGCTCCTCTTCACAATGTCTTGGAGGAGGAAGAGGAAGGACTCGACTGAGTTCAGATTCACTTGTAAAGTATGTTGGATTTCTCAAAATTCCCTATGTTCGTGGCTACCACCGATACCTTGACCCGTTTTACTTTTTTTTCCCCTTGTCTCGGAGATGGACAGTCAATCATTCCTGCACACCTGTGGTTGGACAGTTCCTTCTCTGATTGCGCCTTCATTTTCATTTTCATACTCTATACGAATCTCGTTTCAATCGCTAACTTGAAAACGACTCCTCCATCTAATAACCGTCCCTGGAGTACCTCCCAATCGTTGATATTTTCAGCTAGTAGCTATGTTGTCCTGTCCTTCCTTATTCGAGTCTGCCATCTCCCTTGCGCCTACAATCGTCCATTACTGCAGTGCATACGGTTTTCTTTTGGAATATCTATAAGTAACTTTGACCTAGTTTGTCCCTGGGAACGAGTCTGAGAGACTCACCGTGGCGATAAGATCCGAGGTGCCAGTCTTCCGTGTGATACGACTGTAACATCCTTCGAGCCTTTTTTTGCTATGGTCGTCCCGGATCGATCCATCAGGATCTGTGCAGACCGAGGGGGTACCTTTTGTGACGTCCATGCGTGAGTGGGACCGTATTCGGTACTCGGATCTTGTTGACGCTCGACGCCGACGTAGATCCTATCCTGACCCAGAACGCCCCGGAGAGCGTCAAGAGCTCGTGGTGAAGCTCTGTGAGTACAAATGCCCGCCCGCCCAGGAGGGGGCACATACAGGGACTGACGGACGACTCGGACGGCGGCGTCGTTGCCAACTGTAACAGTGTCCCAGGATCCAAACAACTACAACGATGCGCCGACAGAAGGGATCCGGAGAGTGTTGGAGACCGTGACGGGAGCAAAGATAAAACGCGGGAGCGTGCTCGATACGAGCAAGATCGGTGCGTTCGTCCTGACCCAGGGGGCCACGGTTCCCACCTCTCATCACACCTCACGCGCTCGTCATGGCGTGTAGATTACATCCGACTGTCTACGACGGTCGCTACCAACGCGCTCTTGGAACGCAAAGGCCACCGACACGCGTTGCTCATCACCAAAGGGTTCAAAGACCTCCTCTTGATTGGGAACCAATCCCGCCCGCGGATCTTTGATCTCAACATCCGACGCCCGGCGCCGCTCTACTCGGACGTCGTCGAGGTGGACGAGCGGGTGACGCTCGTCGGGTACACGTCGGACCCCAAGGCAGAGGAGCACGCGGTGCAGTGGCATGAAGACGGTTCGGTGCGCCGCGGGTATAGGGGCCCCGGATGGGATGGTGTAGGGGATGCGGAAGGACCCGGGGAGATCGTGAGAGGGATATCTGGAGAAGCCGTCCGGATTTTGAAACGACCAGGTCTGTATGTGGGTGTTCGCCGAACACGAGCCCTTGTACAGCTTCGATACTCATCGCCTCTCTCGGCATGATTGCCATGTAAACAGATTTGGGGGTCGTGCGACGAGACCTTGAGCGCTTGTACGAGGAAGGGTACCGCTCGCTCGCTATCGTCCTCATCCATTCCTATACGTTTCCCGATCACGAGACGCAGATTGGAAAGCTGGCACGCGAGATTGGGTTCACCCAGGTCTCGGAATCGTCGCAGCTCCTTCCGATGATCAAAGTGGTCCCACGAGGGATCTCGTCTACTGCGGACGCGTACCTCACGCCGATCCTGCGTGAATACCTGGATGGTTTCTTCAAAGGATTCGATGCCCAGCTCAAGGGTGGTCGGATCAGTGGTCCCCGCGTTGAATTCATGGGAAGCGATGGCGGTCTCTTGGACCTTAACAACTTTTCTGGGCTCAAGAGCATTTTGAGTGGACCTGCTGGTGGTGTGGTGGGGTACGCCCTGACAAGCTGGGACGAGAAAAGAAAGTATCCGATCATTGGGTGGGTTTTTTCGTCTAGTCGTGGCTGATCCATGTTGTGACCGGGCTCTATAGGATCGATGTGGGTGGAACCTCGACCGACGTGTCGCGTTTCGATGGTCGGTATGAAGTCGTGTACGAAACCACGACGGCAGGGGTAACTATTCAGTCGCCGCAGCTCGATATCAACACCGTTGCTGCCGGGGGAGGATCGTGCCTCAGCTTCCGCAACGGACTGTTCTTGGCAGGGCCAGAAAGCGCTGGAGCTGAACCAGGTCCGGCTTGTTATAGGTGAGCATCCTTGCGCTCACGAGGTCTTCGTGAATAATCTCATCTGGTGCAGAAAGGGAGGCCCGCTGGCAGTGACAGACGCGAACCTCCTTCTCGGACGCTTGATTCCGGACTACTTTCCAAAAATATTTGGAAAGTCTGAAAACGAGCCGCTGGACGTCGTCGCATCCCAAACGGCTTTTGAAGAACTAGCCAGAAAAATCAATGAAACGCAAGAGCGACCATTTGACTTGGATGAGATTGTTTACGGGTGGGTGCAAGAGCTCGAGTACAGCAAATATGAGAGGTCTGACGAGTACAACAGTTTCATCAAGGTTGCGAATGAGACAATGTGTCGTCCGATTCGCGCCCTGACAGAGGCTCGAGGGTACTCTACTGGAAAGCACGTGTAGGTACGTTCCGAGTTGACGGACAGGTCGACTCATCCTTTGCAGACTAGCGAGTTTCGGCGGTGCAGGTGGCCAACATGCCTGCGAGATTGCGAGTCTTTTGGGAATAAAGACGATTCTGATACACCGTTATAGCTCTATTCTGTCTGCCTATGGCCTTGCGCTAGCCGATCGGTAAGGCGAAAAGACGCGCATTCGTACATTCTGACCTGCTATCTGCCAGCGCGTTTGAGCTCCAAGAGCCATCGTCGACATTCTATTCCAGTTCTACGCGTGCTTCTCTTGTTGCTCGCCTGGATAAACTTACAAGCGATGTCCGCGAAGAACTAGCTCGTCAAGGCTTTGAGGGTGATCGGGTGGTTGTCGAGCGGATGCTAAACATGCGATTCGAGGGCACAGACACCGCGTTGATGGTCTTGCCGAACGCAAGCGACGGGGATGGAAGGGAAGACTTTAAAGCCGCTTTCATGCGAGTCTACAAGTCAGAATTCGGATTCCAGTTGGACACCAAGATGGTTATCGTCGATGACGTCAAGGTAAATCTTTTTGTAGCTTGCAAGTGTGCCTTATTCAGGGTGCCTCGTGCAGGTACGCGGTATTGGAAAGACATTTGATTCGCTGGGGGAGTCCGTTTATTCGGAGGTGAAGCGACTCCCAAGAAATCCAGTGGACCGTTCGCAAGCGGCGTCTACAGCCAGCGTCTATTTTGACAAGGTCGGACGGGTACCTGACACGCCCGTATTTTTGTTGGGCCAGTTGAAGGTTGGGGATGAAGTGACTGGGCCCGCGATGATTATCGACGACACCCAGACGATCGTGGTAGTTCCCGAAGCAGAGGCGGTGCTGAGCAGCAAGCATCTCTACGTGACACTGCACTAGAAATTTGCACTTTACGTAAAGTGCATATTAAGATGGAGTTTAATTCATTAGTGGACATGCCAACGGTTGACGGATCCGGCTCGTGTCCAGAGAAAAAAAACACCGGCCCTGTCAAGATCAAACCGTCAAAAGTGCTGCTCTCGACCTTTTACAGGCTTGCCATGCTCATGGCCATGCGTGCGTGCCAATCGGGAGGCATCGGGTTGGGAGGACTCTGGCAGGAGAACCTCGGAATGCCAGGTAAGACCCTGGCGACATCCCTGACTCGGAGGCGCTACGAACATTCCTGGCAGTCGCCGTTACTTCTTCGTCTAAATAGCCTGACCTCACTCCGCGTACGCGATTTTGGCGATGAGGGCACCCAGTGCAAAGTCTTAAATAATTGAGTAAGTCTGCACCTCGCAGGCACTCGTTCCCTTCTTCCATGTAACACCCACCCACCAAGAACCCACCCAGACCACACACTTTGCAATGCCGTTCCTTTCTCGTCGTTCGGTCGACCCTCTGACTTCTAGATCACTCAGGGAGAAAGGTTGCCCTCAGAAGCCATTCGATCACCCTCACACCCTCCCACGCAGTCGCGCTCGATCCGAATCCAACATCCTCAAGCGTGTCTCGACCCTCTTCACCGTCCGTCGACGATCAAAGATATCACTCTCGCAACCAGGTGCGAGTCCTCCGGGCATAGAATACAGATGCACACATCCCTGGCCCACGCTCGCCAGGGTTTCCAGCAACTTCACTCCACAATCCTCCCTTGAAATTCGACGTCCCAGCGGTCTGGGAAGGCGGGCAAGTCTTCTCACGTCCAACGACTCAGACTCTATCGCCGACAGCGAGAGTTTCGAGAGGGTGATCCCTGACGAGCAAGAAGATACGGCTCCGACTGGATTCGCGAGCTTACCGAATCTATTGGGTGCCGCATTTCGTATGCCGGAGAGAGTGACGTATCCGGCTCTTGGTTTTCCTCGCACGCGCCGTACGGCATCCTTTACCCTCCCTGACGCCATTTTTCGAGTCGTCCTTGAATTCCTTCCACGGAGCCATCTCCCCGTTGTTGCCCTTGTTTCCCATGGGTTTTGCTCCGCTGCCAGATATGCGTTGTACCACTCGCTTGATGTCCAGACGATCACAGAGCCATCACTGGAGAAGCTCTACAACATATTGGCACGCAGGAAAGAACTTGCTGCGCTGGTCGTCTCTTTTTATTGCCACGCTTGGCCATCCCGGGAACTTGGTTCGCCAAATGGCCGCGTTTCCTCCATTCCTTTAGACGATGTCCGTCGAGCGCTCCAGAACATGTACAATCTCAAATCCCTCACACTTGCCTCTTTTGCATCCATACTTTCTCAGACGCCATCCCTCACATTCTCTCTGACACATTTGACGATCCTTGATAAGAAGATATCACAGTCGCAGCTGGTAGCGATGCGCAGTTGGTTTGCTACTCAGCCGTCTCTAGAGTCGCTCTCTTTCCCTCACCTCGTCGAGTGCACTGGCACCAACCCCTCATTCGTTGACGAATGGGACCCTGGTGTTGATCCATCGTCGACTGACGGTCATGGATCTTTCACCACCGTGCTTCCCGGTCTCAAGTCATTGCGCGCGTCCACAGAAATAGTCCCAACGCTGTGCTTTGCAATGCACAATCCAATAAAACACCTCACGCTAGATGTCCATGAGACCCTTTACAAGGGTTTGCGCCCCAGTTCCGTGATTCGCTCTTTGAACGGGGTTCGTGATATGCACATCATCTTCGGGCCCGAGGTCGACAAGAGGACCGTCGAGAAGTTTCTTGGTGTTGCGGGCAGCATGTTGACAGGGGAAGACAAGGCAGAGGCGATGAAATCCCTTGAAGTAGAGGTGTCGTGGACGGACAGCGATGCGCCCGAAGTATGTCTCCGACGATCCTGTGTTACCCTCGTGTCGTTATTGATCTTGCTCGTCCTCCACTTAGACGCTGTACAGCATTGTCACCTCGATCATATCTCGTTTTCGTGGGTTAAAGACCCTCAAGTTGACCTCGCCATTTCGCTCCATCCCCGGCCCTGTCAGCTTGTCGCTGCTCCAACCGCCCCGCCCTCCCTCACCTCCCCAGACGGCACTTCCGTCCGGACCCCCACCGGAATACGCTGCCGCCCCCCATAGCGGTGCGATCCGAAAAGAATTCGTCGCGTGCGGTGTCGAGAAAGATTATGCCAAGACATGGACGAAACACTGTCCGTCCTTGTCCGACATCCAGTTTGACTTTTCGTGTTCGACGACGGACGCGGACGTGGAACTCTGCGGGATGTGGTTCAGACGGAAGGTGCCCCTGTCGCTGCCGCTGCCGCCGACGTGAGTCTTGACGACCAAGGACGCCGTACTAGTACTGGTTTTTTATTTTTTATTTTCCCGTCCTCACTCGTTCGTTTATTCATCGGTTTGTTACGTTTTGATCTCGTCGTACATATCAAGCGTAGCCTAGTGCTAGTTCGAAGACACATTTGTATAGATAGTTGTATATCGTTAAGTATGGTAGTTCGATTCATTCTTGGATCCCTAGCATGGGATAAAAAGTAATTTCGGCTGCAGATCTGCTGACAGGCGAGCTTGAGTGCGTCGTGCCCTCCAACGTTGGGCACGAGAATAGATAAAGGATATTTACATGATATCCCCAATCATAGTCTAAGGTCGATCGAGCTACGCTCACAATGTGGATCCGAGGTCTGACTTGCTGTGCTGTGGCTGACCCGCACCAGAAAGTGCAAGTCTAATTATAACGTTACGAAAGATTTGATCATGGATGGCTAGTCACGAACATCCACTAAATTCGATTTTCCTAGTGCGCAACAACACACTTCGGAGCCGCGCTGTGCGGCATGAGTGCCCGTCATAGGAGTCTAGAATAGCGTTGAGAGCTCACAGGCGCCAAGCGGCATTCGCGGATCAGTGACGGCCAATGAGGATGTGCCCAGTCGGTCTGAGACTGACTCGGAGTTACGTTGAACGGTTGATCGCGGATTTAGTGTACCGTCTTCTACTTCTTTCCCCTCAATTATGTACCCGTGACGTCGCGGTATCGCCGCATCGCCATACATGTCGTGACGAGTGCCGTTCGTGAGATCAATTTTTTGTCGAGGGGTTTGCACCATCGCGGTCACTAGACCATATATGCGTCGTGCATATGACACCAGATGGCTGCTGACCAACAGGAGTAAGTCACTTACGTGCACAATGGTCAGAATAAAGTTACGCTCACCAACTCGGAGGGTCCAGACGTCGAATGGCTGGCCGGCAGTGGAGGTGGGAACGACTCTGACGGCCCTCCTTCGGTTCTTTTGGGCCGCCTATAGGAAACGAGGGGTTGTCCAACGCGCGTGGACGGACGATCTGCCTTGGTGCACCATTTGACAATACACAGTTTAGCTCGTAGTGCCATAGTCCCGCGAACGCATCGATGCGGTGGTGCAGGGTGACCACCACAAAAACGAGGAAAATGACTGCAGAATTGGGGGTGAAGTGACTGCCGCCAGGGTCTGCAATGGAGGGTAGCGAAGTAGAAGAATGAGAGGATGAGAGGAATAAGGAGCGGTTACAAGCATGTGTACGAGCAAGGGAAATGAAGGCGTGGAGACTGTGAGTGGCCGCCGATGACTCGGAGCGATTTGACGACTGTCTCTTGTCTTCGGGCCGAACCGTGTTGGTCAAATCATTGGACAACCGGCCGCCGCTGCCGGCCGTGCGGCCCGGGCTGTAGTTACCACCGCCGCTGTTGGAAGTCTTGCGACATGGAATTCCTCAATCACAGCTCTTGAATGACTAGTCTGGTGACCAGACCAGGTGAACCGTCGATAGGCAGTCTCGTTGGGGCGAGATTGCGGGTTGATCGGGGCACGTGATAAACAAGCCTCGATTTGGACTTAGTTAAGTTCTGGATAACCTTGATTCGGATTGTAGCCTCAATTTGGACTTAGTAGTAGTCATGCGTGAAAGAAAAGTGCTCGATAACTTTAGCATGGATCTCGATGCTGAAACATTACCCCACCATTCACGCAAGGAACGAGTCTCCATAAACGAACGAGTTAAATGG
Organism: Boletus coccyginus; assembly: GCA_025782845.1. NCBI lineage: Eukaryota > Fungi > Basidiomycota > Agaricomycetes > Boletales > Boletaceae > Boletus > Boletus coccyginus. Next base: position 22,022 of record JAHZSR010000218.1, read on the forward strand.
GCAACGCAGGTACTCCACCTGAGTAGACTTTCGCCCGTAACGGCGCTCGTTGTAGTCCCCGATCAATCCCAGCAAGATCTCGATCTGGGAAGCTTCACCGCCTGGTCCATAAACTAGTCCTCGAACGAACCAAAACCCTCACTTTCAACCTCCCTTCTCAAGCCCAAACCCAATTCGTTCTGCACACTGACGCTGAACACGATCTTTCTCCGAGTCCGTCACTGTCCGTGTGATCCAGACGAGGGTATTGTTAGTATATTGTGATCGGGGCGAGTTATTATGCGATTGGGACGTGGGCGCCTCGGAATGATGTTGCTTGAGCCTTGAAGTTGAAGCTGCATCAGAGTCCTCGTCTGTCGGTGGGTGTCGGGGTCCCAGGGGAGGGGAGGGTCAATCCTTTTCGGGGATGCGGAGTGGGGGAGGAATCAACGCGTGGTAACGCGGATCTGTGTGCATTTGCACGTGCGTTTGTGGTGTGCGTGAGGTTGGCACTGGTGTTGGATGGGGTTGGGGCAGAGGGGGTATGTACGTTCTGGGAGACGCATGCGCTCGGCCAGGGATTCAATGCGGTGGGCCAAAAACTTTGTCGGCCGCTTGCGATGGACGGGAATACGGTGACCGTGCCATAACCTGATGGTGGGCGAATGATCGAGGTCAGTCCGTTATGGCGGCTCTTCTCAATGGTCCTAATCACGACTTCGTGAACGATGGTGATGGGTGCCAAGGGACCTGGTAGTGTCGCTCAGCGAGGTGACGGCGGCCGCTGCGTCGTACATATGCCAGTGTGGCTGGTACCTCCGTTACCGTGCACGACCCGACACACATCCATCGCGTCGTTGCAAGGTGGTATAGTAGTGGCCGCGAGCCGGAAGTCGGTGGGCAGGTTGAGTGCATTATCGCGAGAGTGTTGCCGTGTACTTAGTAGTAATGGTTGGGAAGCCGACTTCCAATGTCTTGGAGTGCGTGCCGCTGTAGTTTGTCTAGGATGTAATCGGGGACGGCCTGCGAGTATTCATTTCACGATCAACGAAAGGAGCAGACGTTCAAACGTTCATGAAAAATTGAATGTTGAGGTTGCGTTGCATAATGACCATAGTTTTGTTGTTTTCATTTTCAATCATTTTCATCGTCCATAATCTCGCGTTTTCTCATTGGTTGACAGTCATGTGCCCCGATCAATCCGCAGTCTCCCCTTGCGCCGCAACACAGACTACTTTGGTGTTGACAGAACGTCGTAAACACACCTCGCAGATTCGATGAACCCTTGACATGCTGACAGTCACCGTGGGGATCGGCCCGGGGAAGCTGTGCAGAAACGGGCCAATGATCTGCTGGCAACTTCAAGGAACGTCACAAAAACGCACATTTTGTGGAAGGTGGCATTTGGTCGCTTAGAGCTCATCAGCCAATGCCATAGAGGGCTTCAAAATTATCACCGGCCGTCACTGAGAGAGGTGTCAAGCAATGACGGACGTCACTCATCTGCTTTTCAGATTGGCAGGAGATGCCGCTGTCAGCTGCTACAAATATCCTTTTGCTTTTGGCATGCCTTGTTCGTCGACTCAGAGACATATTGGCAACAAACTTCAACTCCAGACGACTCAGGCCCTTCAGGAATGAAAACAACTCTGCGCTTGGTAGTCTCCAACCAGATGCTTGGATTGCACCTCCTTACTACCAATCCTGTCCTGGGCTTTGGTCTGGTTAGCGGACGACTCCAGTGGTAGTGACAGACACGCTGTCATGGCTACAATTCGAGATCGAACCTCGATCGCCGAGGCGGTGTTTGATCAGCTTGAGATATCTGTCACTTTGTCACCACAGCTGTCACTTATTTGAACGGGCCGCACTGCTCGTGCCGCAGCAAGTCGCAGCCAGCATGACACACTATAAAACCATTCATCTCAAGGCCCTTCCAGACACCCATTCCAAAGATCGCGTCTACAGTTGGCGATCGATTGAGTTACTCTGAGGTTTACTTAAATTGACGGTTTATCTCACAGGTATTATGTTTTGGGATACATATCCAACCGTTTCTCCTTCAAGAATCCTCGAGGAATACGACTACGTCGTCGTCGGGGGTGGTACTGCTGGTTGTGTGATCGCTAACCGCCTCTCAGCGGCACCGAATACGTCGGTGCTCGTTGTCGAATGTGGGGGTGTCAAGGCAGGCTGGGTCTCGCGCGTTCCCCTCCTTAGCACCCATACTGCCTCGGACGGCTCTCGCTCCTGCACCTTCCGCTCCACCCCACAGAAACACCTAGGCGGCCGAAGCATTGATCTCGTCACTGGTCGGTCGCTCGGCGGTGCGTCTAAAATAAATTCAATGATGTACAATCGTGGGATGCCCGGAGAGTATAACGCATGGCGTGATGCGGGCAGGGTCGGTTGGGGATATCAAGACATAGAGCATTGCTTCACCCGTTCCGAGGCTGATCTCGACCACGATCCTCGCAATGTGAAGTCGTTCCACGGCATATCAGGTATGCTCTCTCCCTACGAAGCATTCCCAATTTTTATTATCCTTTTTTCAGGTGAATGGCCGCACAGATCTAGCAAGGTTCCTGCTTGGACCCACACCCCACTGCAAGTGCCGCCATGCTGTTGATGGTTGTACTTTTCTGATCGCTTGTACCACGTTAGTCTCAGGCAATCCACCACTGCACTCGGCATTCCATATGTGGAGGATATGAACGATCCTTCTCAACCTGCTTATGGTTGTAGCAAAATCCACTTCAACATCGATAGCAGCGGACACAGGAGCTCGACTTCGGCCGCTTTCTTGCCCGCTCATCTTGCTCGTTCGCGCAATAATTTGCATATTTGCACGCCAGCCACCGTGCAGCGCATTCAAGTCTCCTCTCGGAGTGGTGAAGCCACTGCAGAGGGGATCTGGATAGAGTCTGATATAGAGGGGCCCGCCCGCTTTGTGCGTGCAAAGTGTGAAGTTATATTGAGCGCAGGCCCATTTGGATCACCGAAGATTCTAATGCTTAGGTATGCCTTCCCATTCGATGGGGTGGAGTGGTGTTCACTCTTTGCAGCGGAATTGGGCCTGCAGATCACCTCAAGGAGTATGGGCTCACCGTTCACAAGGACCTATCGGGCGTTGGCTCACATCTAGTGTGTAAAATTCATCATCCCGGGAAGTTGTCCGACTTACTTAAACTGTCTCTTATATAGCAAGATCACACCATGTTGCCACTGCAATTCTTGGTTGCACCAAAAGACTCTATCAGGAAACTACAATTACGTCCTTGGTTGCTCATTCTCGCCTTGTTCCAGTACTTGCTATTTGGCACGGGATGGTTTCTTGCTCCGGTGCTCGAACTCTCGATCTTCATTCAATCTCGCCTGCTAGATGAGAAATACCGCGTTGTCATGCAAACAGAAAAAGACCTTGATGGTACTCTCCCCGAAAACCTACCTGACATCGAAATTATGCCCGTATGGAACCGCTCTGTTGTCTCTCCTGTCCTCATTTCACCTGATCCCCTGCGCAGATTGCTACCGGAGATGGCAAGCGAGTCAAAGCTGGCGGTTTTTCATTCTTCCCCACTCTCCTTAGGCCATCTTCCAAGGGTACCGTGCGTCTCGCCTCCACGCACCCTCGCGCGGATCCCCTCGTCGATCTCAACTATTTAGCGACCGAGGACGACCGGAGGACGATGCGCACCGCCGTGCGGTTCTCTCTTCGGCTCAAGAAGGAGCTCGCAGCACGAGGATACGGCATCACTGATGCTGTCGTCCCTGGTCCGACAGATGCGGACATTGATGAATTCATCCGACAGGAGTGCATGAGTACGTCTCACTACTCGTCGACGTGTCGGATGGCGCCGGAGAGTGAAGGGGGTGTTGTGGATGACCGATTGAGGGTTCACGGAGTGCGGAACCTGCGTGTTGCGGACTCGAGCATCTTCCCAAACATTTTGAGTGCCCATCTTGCTGCTCCCACCGTCGTCGTGGCTGAGAAGTGTGCAGAGATGGTGAAGGAGGATATGGGTATGGCATGAGCGTCTGCGACTGGGCCTGGCCCGGCTGCTACATGCGGACTCGAGCTTGCTACGTATGACGCTTTTGGATTATGGGTTTTTTGGATTGTTCTTGGATAAGATGATAGAACATTCCAGGATCATGAGACACTTTACTATAGTTTCCGGTATCTACACAGTATAATATCTGACTTGTCTCGAAAACCTACAAGCTGTGCAACTAGATAGGACGGCGTATCGTCAACATTCGCCTGTAAAAGTCTTCATGATTTCGGGAGCGTGGGTCCAGTGGTATCCGGAAGCAAATTGTCGCAAGCATACATGTTGGTTTCTACGCATAACCAGGTCGTCTGCGGCCTGTGGAACATGAGCGAGGCACGATTTCCACAGATATGCAATGGTGATAACTTATGGTGTCCTCGTCTCGGGGGATTCCTTGGCCGTGGCAGGTAAAGTGCGCACCATGACCGTGCTGTTGACATGTAGCGCCTCCGTTGCTACAGGTCTTCTCTTCCAAACGCCTCGTATTTCGGTGTCTGTCTCTGTCTCCGACTCTCCGTGCTAACCCACTGGCATGCCAGTCATGTACGATACGTATCTCTGCGCACACCTTAGAGAGATGGAGAGCCTTTTTTGTACCCGTACGTCCGAGTAGTCGTCCACTGGCACGTGGAGTGTGGTCCAGTCCGGTCGTTTTCAACGGTGTTCCCCGTCGCCGGCCACGGCAGGCTTCCTCCGCCTGCTGCAATCCGTAGAAACATCTTGTACAGTTTCGTCGCAGATTCCGACAGGCGCAAGGATGCACGCTGAACACGAGTATTAATCCATTTACCTCTCCTTTCTTTTTCGCGTTTCGTCTTGATCGCTCTGTCTGTTCTATTGAGAGGCCCCTCTGCCTCGTCCAGTCATGGTCTCGGGTCGTCTCGGTAGGGTCATGTCGTGCTAAACCTAGGATCATCTTCAATTCGACGAGGCGAGAGGACACATACATGGTAAATGGCATATCCAAGTGTGGTCTTGGACCCCAAAGAGCGAGCATTCGGACTTCACATCGCGAGCCATGCCAGCACAAAAAGAGAAACTTGAAGAACACGAACAAGAAGAGTGTTCAGACATTGGGAGTCGAACCGAGGACTGCTGTGATCGGGAATTTACAGTTCCCGAAACGGCCGTGTGATCAGGGAATTTCCAGTTCCCCAACTCAGCCGTTACACCAGCTTCAACTATTGATAGTGTGTATTGGTCTGACGTCGACGGACAAACAGTAACCATTATCATTTGGGTTGAGCATTCTCACCTGCATTGGTTGGTCGGTCAGTCTTTCGCAAGAGAACATTTGCGCGTTCCATGCTATGCAGCCTTAGAGTCCACAGAGTGTGTATTGGTCTGAAGTCAGTGGACAGCGGTAACCGTTGGCACAACCCCCAAAAAATGTAAAAGAAAGAAAAAAAAGAAACCAGTGTAAAGAGGGGGGTTGGATACCAGGAGTCGAACCCGGCCGCTGCTGTGATCAGGGAATTTCCAGTTCCCGAAAGGCAGCCGCATCTCAGCTGTTAA